>PVIU01028073.1:0-19499 GCA_004026605.1 Ondatra zibethicus | reverse complement strand
GAGGGGGGGAGCGGGAGGGGACTGGGAAAAGTGGAGGAAATGTAAATTCTTTTTTTTAAAGGGAAAAAAATAAAAGAATATGGGAAAAAAAACAAAGCAAAAAAAAGAGAGTATACCTTCTTCTCAGCACCTCACAGAACCTTCTCTAAAACTGACAACAAAGCACACCTCAACAGATACAAAAAAATGGGAATAACCCCCTTTATCTTATTGGATAACCATGGTTTAAAGTTAGAATTTAACAACCACACTAATTGCAGAAAGCCTACAAACTCATGGAACAGTGCTCAATTGAATCACTCCTCGGTTAAGGAAGAAATAAAGAAAGAAATTAGAGACTTTCTAGAAATCAACGAAAAAGAAGTCACAACATGAAAGCAGTGTTAAGAGGAAAGTTCATAGCACTAAGTGCCTACATAAAGAAAGTGGAGAAATTTCACACTAGCAACTTAACAGCACACCTGAAAGATATAAAACAATAAGAAGCAACCTCACCCAGGAGGAGTAGATGACTAGAAATAATCAAATTAAGGACTGAAATCAATAAAATAGAAACAAAGAAAACAATACAAAGAATCAATGAAACAAAGAGCTTGTTCTCTGAGAAGATTTACAAGATAGATTAAACCCTTATCCAAACCAATCAAAAGGCAGAGAGACAACATCCAAATTAACAAAATCAGAAGTGAAAAGAGGAACATCGCAACAGACACCAAGGAAAATCAGAGAATCATTTGGTCATACTACAAAAACCTGTACTTCACAAAATTAAAAAAATGTAAAAGAAATGGACTATTTTCTGGATACGAGTGACATACCAAAATTAAATGAAGACCAGGTGATAAATTTAAATAGACCCATAACCTGCAAGAATATAGAAGCAGTCATCAAAAGTCTCCCAACCAAAATAAACCCAGGGCTGGAAGGTTTCAGTGCAGAATACTAACAGAACGTTAAAGAAAAGCTAATACCTATACTCCTCAAAGTGTTCCACATAATAAAAACAGAAGGAACATTGCCAAACTCTTTTTATGATGCTACAGATAACCTGATACTGAAAACACAGAAAGACTAAACCAAAAAAGGAGAAATGCAGGCCCATCTCCCTCATGAACATAGATGCGAAAATACACAATAAAATACTGGCAAACTGAATCCAACAAATAAAAAAAAATCATTCACCATGATAAAATCAGCTTCATCCCAGAGATGCAGTGATGATTCAACATATGAAAATTTATCATTGTAATCCACCATATAAATAAACAACAACAAAAAAAAAAACAACCATATGATTATCTCATTAGATGCTGAAAGAGCATTTGACAAAATCCAACAACACTTCATGATAAAGTTCTTGGAGAGATCAGGGATACAGGGAAAGTATCTAAACATAATAAAAGCAATATGCAGCAAGCCAATAGGCAATATCAAATTAAATGAAGAGAAACTCTAAGTGATTTCACTAAAGTCAGGAGCAAGACAAGGATGTCCACTCTCGCCATATCTATTCAACATAGTTTTTAAGTTCTAGCTAGTGCAATAAGAAAAGGAGATTAAGGGGATGAAAATTGGAAGGGAAGAAGTTCAGCTTTTACTATTTGCAGATGATAGGACAGTATACATGTGACCCCAAAAACTCAACCAGAGAGATCCTACAGCTTGCTCCAGGGTGGATAGGTCTTAGAAATAGAACAAATCTTCAAACCTAGTAAAGACCAAGGTTTGAAAAGTGTCTACTTTGGGTGGTGGTGGTGCACACTTTTAATCTCAGCACTTGGGAGGTAGAGGCACACCTATCTCTGAGTTCAAGGCCAGCATGGTCCATAGTGAGTTCCAGGAGACCCAGAACTACACAGAAAAGTCCTCTCTTAAAAAACAAACACACAAAAAACCAAAACCAAAACAAAGTGTCTCCTGCAAGAACCTAGAACGCTGACATCGACAGTAGCTAGAAAACAGAAGAATCCATGGAAGACATGGGAACACTGACTCACTGCTGACATGTTCTCATTCAAACATGTGAGGAAATACAAAAGGATGTTTGTGTTCTGTAAAGATTCTACATCATTTGTACCAAGACTGTACAGTCATTTTTTTAATATAGAGAAAATCTCCCTAAAATTTATAAAAATGTTGAGAAACCACAAAGAGTTAAAAAAATTATAAGACAGCATCAAACCCAGAAGTGATTTCAAAATATATTAAAATTGTAGCAGTGCAAGAAGACATAAAGACAGATGACAGAGGATACCAATGGGAAGACAATGAAGACAAACACAGTTTACTACTCCATTACTAAGAGTTTTAAGATATTAAGAGAGATATTAACCAAATTTTACCAAAATCCTACTGGTATTACCTTAGAAGTGGAGAAATTAACCTTAAAAGATATAGAACCTGAAGGAATTGTTCTACCTAAAAGCTATATTAAAATTAAAATAAGGAAAACCATTTAATATTGGTATGAAGATACAACCAGCGATGTGAATGAGAGACAGCATCACAGTCAGATAAAATTACATTTGCCTCTGAGTATTAATTCCTTTTCGGGGGGGGGGTAGTTCAAGTATAGTTTCTTTGTATATTCTTAGCTGTCCTGGAACTCACTCTGTAGACCAGGCTGGCCTCCATCTCACTGAAATCGGTCTGCCTGCCTGCCAAGTGCTGTGATTAAAGGCGTGCACCATCACCACGCGGCTGAGTATTAATTCTTACATAGAGAATCTTCTAATAAATATAATAGGACAATCCTGAGATTATTCTCAGCAGACTTTTTTAAGAATAATTTCTAATGAACCAGAATGAGGCAAAAACATTTTTATAACCTGTTTCTACTGTAACTTGAGCCCCTCCCTGTTGTGGGAATCTAGCAGAGTCACTGTATCTAGGGTAAACATTAGAATGGATAGTTGTTTTCTAGATGTACTTTGACCCTGAAGAAACCACTGTGGAAAATACTGTTTTCTGTGATTTATAGGGTTGTTTTTCTGAAGCAGCTTTACAGCTTTTGCACGGCTTTGGTCACAAGACTATCTGGGCACACCCAGATAGCTTGAATTATTGTGTACTGCAAACAGTATACAATAAGGACTAAAGTAGCAGGGGTGTGATGTTTTCCTTTAAAAAACATATAGATTAGATCAGGGCTGTGGTATGAGGAACTTGTTCCCCCCCAAAAAAAAGAAAACCAAACTTTGTGTAATAATAAGTAAGGGTCTAAAATTCATCTTGGAGTGACCTTTCTTCCACCAACCTGAATAACACAAACCACCTGATACCTCCCTACCCTTTCCTCAGTCCTTGTATCATACCTGGATCCTTTGCTACTGCCTCCTCTCTCTTCTCCAGCCAGGGGTTTGTTCTTCTTCACAGCTCAGCAGATCTAGCTGAGCAATGTGAGACCTGCACAGGACAAAGTGATTTTTCAGAAAGCACCTGGAACTTTTCATGGAACAAAAATGAAAGTTGCTAACGCATGACGAAAGGATAAACATGAAGGAGAGAGAAAATAGCAAGACAAATGTCTCTTTTTCTAAGGATTTCACTTTACTCTCCAAGATGTGAGACTCATTCACACAGTTCACAGACATGCAGAGTAGTTTTCCAGAGCAAGGGAGACTGCAAGAAGACTATTTCCACCCTCAGGATCCACACTGCTGCAGTTCTCCAACAGGAGATCTCTGCAAAATGCCCTGTGAGTAGGGTCTAGGCATTCCCACTCCTCCTGCAAAAGTTCACAGTCACAGCACTGAATGTCAACAAACCTTGAAGTAAAAAAAAAAAAAAACAAAACAACAGGCTGGCCACGAGTGTATGGGAAAAGTGCTTTTCTTTAACCAAGGAGACAATTTTCTGATTTAGGTGAGTGATCATATTATTCAAACAGTGCTTTCTAATTTTGTTTTCATCTATAATGAGTTTTCTAACTATAAAAATAGTGTGGCCTGCTATCCTCTCACAGCATACATATTGCACTTGCCTGGACCTAAGAGGTTACATTAAAAACCTAGCATATAAAGATATATTTCTGAATGCTGCATTTACATCATAGAACACATAAATCTCAGATGGAAAATTAATGGGGAATAAAAGTTAGCTTAGTAAAAGTTAATGTTCTCAGCCAAAGCTGTGGTACTTGACACCAGAGATTAGCACACAAACAGTTTACAGCCAGCTCAAAGTCTTTATTCCAGCTAGCTGGGATCACACCTAGGCCAGGCTTCAAGTATCCAGAACCCTGAGTTTTTAAGGTCAGAGGTCTCAGTCCAGGCCTCTTGCTTGGCAGTCGCAGGGGAAGTTTTGCAGTGTCAGCAGTTTGAAGCAAGCAGTTTTTAACAGGAGCTAAGATAGGATGTTAGAAATCCCAGAAGGGTTTCTGCACACACTGGCAGCTAGGATGTGTGTGCAGCTGGAGGAGGTTCTCCACAAACGTTTTTTAAAAGGCTAAGAAAGTTTAGATAGGATATCCTGACCTTTGCTTCCTAGAATAGAGCTGTGTAGTTTTCCGTAGATTCTCCATCAAGGAAATGAGTTTCTAATTAACCCTGGAAACGGTTTTAGCAAGTATACAAAATGGAGGAACCTCTGCACGGTCTTGTCCTGTCACAGTGTATTTTCTGATTCAGTTAAACACGCACGAGTTCCTCATGTGACTAATATCTACTAAGCTCTCTGGGTGCCTAGTTCCAGTGGCAAAGACCATTCTCTTGAATAGGAAAGTGGTAGAACAGGGGAATTAAGAAAGCATGCATGAATTTAAATTCCAGGGGCTTTGTAACTGCTACAATAATAGTCAAGAGAACCGTGTTTGCAGACAGCATATAACGCTTTACCAGGTTATTTTGTGAAACTATTCTGGCAAGCATAAGATAAATGGGAAAAAAAAGCCACGATAAGCCCCACCTCATAGGATCTCAAACTTACCGATAACGGAACAATATTCACAAGAGAATTTTAAAAAATTGTGTCTTTATGAGCAGTCTCAGCGAGCACACCCCTAGTCCCTTCCCTCCTGGGTCCCAGCCCCGCAACTCCCCTGACCTGGGAGGTTTCAGGGCCGCTGGACTGCGGTTCCCGCCACTGTGAGGCTGACTGCTGACTTTCCCAGGCCACCGGACGTGTCACCTGTGGTTACCGGGAGTTTTCACGTCCTTCTAGAGAAGCCACTGTCCTCCGCTCCGGATTCTGGATACGCGGCTCCCCGAGTTCCCACAGCGAATGGTGCATTTTCCTGTCATTCTATCCTGGATCCTTAGAGCACAAGCCTGGCTCCGCCCACTACAACCCGGATCTGGTCACCATGGCTCCTCTAAGCCCGCCCACGCCAGGCGTTTTCCCTTTCTTAGTTTTCCTGGTACACTCAGCTTTTTTTTCTTTTCCTCTTCACCCCTCTCGGGGTCGGGTATCCCCGCCCTGCCGAGACCTGCCCTGCCCACTCCGTCTCAGGCTGCCTTCCACACAGCTCCAGCTGTCAGGCTGCCCTGGACCCGCTCTGCACAGCCTCCCACATGCTTGCTGCCAGCCTAGAGCAGAACTGGATCTAGGAGGACGCTGCACTGCGGTATCTGACCCCACACTGGGTTCTGACCGCTTTAGATACAAATTATCCTGCCTAAGGTCTCATCTTGGAATATCAGCCTTCTGGTCAAAGAAAAAAAAAAAGCTCCCAGCGAAAAACAACAAACGTCGTAAATTCTAATTTCTTAATTTCTTTTTGTTCCATTCCCAAAAAACAATAATAAAAATGAAGGGACCCCGCCCATAAAAGGGAGGGTGCTTCCTCCCTGGCCCCGGATTAGAACCACACCCAAACACCTATCTTCTTCACATCCTTTATTAAGCGGGGAGGGGGCGGAGGGGCGTGTGAATTAAAGTGACTGATTTCTGACTCAGACAGTTAAACAGCAGGAAATGACTTTGAAGGTGTGATTTTTTTATTTTATTTTTTATTTTTCCATTCAAAAATTTCCACTTCCTCCCCTCTTCCCATTCTCCTTCAGCTCCCCAACTCACCCTCCTCCCTCCCCTCCATCTTTAAGAGAGGGCAGGGCACCCTGCCCTGTGGGAAGTCCAAGGCCCTACCCCCTCCATCCAGGCCTAGGAAGGTGTGCATCCAAATAGACTAGGGTCCCAAGAAGCCAGTACATGCAGAAGAGACAGGTCCCAGTGCCATTATCTATGGCTTCTCAGTCCGCACCCATTGGCAGCCACATTCAGTGAGTCCGATTTGATCACATGCTTGTTCAGTTCCAGTCCAGATGGATTTGGTGAGCTCCCATTAGATCAGGCACACCGTCTCAGTGGGTAGACCAACCCCTCGCAGTCCTGACTTCCTTGCTCATCTTCTCCCTCCTTCTGTTCTTCAACTGGACCTTGGGAGCTCAGTCCATTGCTCTGATATGGGTCTCTGTCTCTATCTCCATCCATCCTGGGACGAAGATTCTATGGTGATATTCGAGATAATCATCAATGTGATGGTGGGGCAAGGCCAGTTCAGGCACCCTCTCCTCTGCTGCCCAAGGACCTAGCTGGGGACATCCCCGTGGACAACTGGGATCCCCTCTAGAGCCAAGTCTCTTGCCAACCCTAAAATGGCTCCCTTAATGTAGATATCTTCTTCCCTGCTCCTATATCCACCCTGCTTCCATCCCCACCCTCCCACTCCCTCAAGCTCTCCCCCAATTCTTCCCTTCTCCCTTTTCTCTCCCCCTCTCTCCTTCCCCCAACCTGATCCCTACCCGTATCCCCTCCCCCATGCTCCCAACTTTTCCCTGACGATCTTGTTTGCTTCCAATTTCCGGGAGGATCTATATATGTTTTTCTTTGGATTTACCTTGTTATTTGGCTTCCCTAAGACGTCAACCAATGGAATCGAATCGAAGACCCGGATATTAACCCACAAACCTATGAACACCTCATATTTGACAAAGAAGCTAAAATTATACAGTGGAAGAAAGAAATCGTCTTGAACAAATGGTGCTGGCATAACTGGATGAAGCAGAATGTAGAAGAATGAAAATAGATCCATATCTATCACCATGCACAAAACTCAAGTCCAAATGGATTAAAGACCTCAATATAAATCCAACCACACTGAAGGTGTGATTTTTAAGATAAAAAAGGTGGAGGTCTGTGTTAGAATGGACTGGGATGCAGTGGTATGTTTTGATTGGGCAAATTAATTAGATTAGGCAAAGGGAGATTTCAGTTGCTGGGCTCAAAATCTTGATAGCTTGACCAGGTAGTCAACTTCTGGAGGAGGAAGTTGCCAAATAAGGGAAACACGTAATTTAGTAGTTTTTAGCAAGGAAGGGGAAGGGCAAGGCCTGTCAGAGCCATGTTTGCCGTGCTGAGGCTTGTTAAAGTCCTTTCAAAAACTAAGACAAAATTCCATTGATTCAAGTCACAAAGTGTAGCTTTATCCCCTCAGGAGTGCAAGTTAAATGATACCCCGTATACAGAACTCAAAATGAGAATCACATCCAAGGAGGTCAAAGCATGTAAAGCATGTGAATAAACTCAAAGGGAATAGGAACAAAATGATTGATGGGTGAGAAAACACAAGCCAATGACAGAAGGAAATGAGGACAATGTAGGATATGAAAAATGAATTCAATAAAGAGTTTGAAACACTGCAAAAGAAAACCAAACTGAAATGGAACAAGAAATGAAAAATGAAACTAAGTAGGAGGGAACTCTTAGGTTAAAGACAAGGTAGAGGAGCAGGATAGCTCAGTCAGAGAAAATGATGAATTAAAACAAAATGCTCCGTGCAAGCAGCACTAGATGCAGGTAAAAGGGAAATTCCAGCTGCACATTCTACTCTTCTATGAAACAGTCTAAATTTTGAGACAGTATCTTGTTCTGAAGAGATGTGATTTCTGGGAAGATGGGAAATCATTTCCATCACTATACAAATGAAGTGACACTAAAAAGCCATCTTTATCCTTCCCTCACAGACCTCCACTACTGCCAGTCAAATATCCGGAATTACACTACTAGCAATATTGACTTGGGAGGGGGGGCATTTCAAGAACTCAGGATTTTAAAAGAAAGTAGATATCTCAGGAAATCAGGGATCAGTGTGAAGTTTCAAACCTGGAACAAAGGACTGGGGTTTCTATTTAACTTATCAAAGTGGACCTGGTTTTCAGGTCCTCCCAGCACCCCTCAGTCCCTACCTGGTACAGGGTTCAGCTGGCAGACTCCTTGCTCTACCCTGATCTTTCCAGCACAAAGCCTGGGTTGCCCTTCCCCCAGAGGTTCTTCCCTATCACTATATAATCCAGACATTTTGTTTACCCATCTCTTATGTACCGTCCTCCTGCCTGCTGACATGGCTCTCCTATTTCCCTATCCCTTCCCCTGCCCGTCTCCCACAGGGCCCAGCTCAGTCTGGTCATGTCCACTCTGGACTCTCCCATTTGTCCCTGTCCTTGCCTCTACCTACCCTCTCCATTTTATCTACAATGAACTTTCTCCTCCTCCATCCCTAGGAGCAGTCATGTTCTTTTCTTTTTGTTTCTTTTCTTCATTCAGTCAGCCCACTGACAGCCTATTGTTGAATTAACCCTGCAAAGTCTTGGTATCACCATGAGATAGTGGCCTTGCTATTTTACTAACTCTCAAGGAACTTTGACCTCCAGAAATCGTTTTGAAGGTGCTTTTAGACAAAACATAGAAAACTTCTTTAAAAAGACAATACAGTGCTGAATGCAGAGACTCATGACTGTCCCAGACACAGAAGATAAACAGTGTATAAGGTACAGTCTTAAGCAACTCAGTTACACCATTCCACCTGTGTGTCCCTGGTAGTATTGTGGAAGAGGAGGTAGGAAGGAAACAAGAAGGGGAGGAGTGGAAGCGGCCATGACATTCCATTCTTCAGACTCCACACAACTATTGTCACCAGAAACCAGGAACAACTGTACTTACCTGCACTGGGTTCACTCAAAAATCAACCCTAGCCACAATTAGTCTAGGAAGGGGAGAGGCTTTCTGGTCCCCACCCTTTACCTCTCATCTGTGGCTATGCATGGATCTGCGGAGAAGGGGGATCACTGTCTTTATTTGTATCTTTTCTGTTGAGTTCACCAGGCTCCAACACATATCTCCAAACTCACATCCTCATAGATGGCCCTAGCTAATCTTGGTGAGTCAAAAACAAACTGAAAAGAAATGAGCTAGAGCAAGAGGCATAGGGAAGAACACACAGACACACACAGGGGTTGGGGGTGGAGAGAGAGAGAGAGAGGAAGGAGGGGAGGGAGAGAGGGAGGGGGGAAGAGGGAGAGGGAGAAAGAGAATTATTAGAATAATAATCCAGGATTGTAGAGAGTCAGGACTGAGAGTGCACAAAGCAAGGTATATCATGTGAAAGGGAAAAATAATAAAGTACAAACAACATCAGTCTGTAATTTTGTTTTTGTGTCTTTATCTGGATTGGAATCAGGGAATACTAGCTTTGTTAAGTGTCTGGAAGCCTTGCTTCCTTTTGATACCAAGGAATACTTTAAGTAGCTTCAGTATCAGTTATTCTCTGAAGTTTTGACATATTCAGTGATGAATCAATCTGTTTCTGGGACTTTTTTGATGGGGTGCATTTATTACTGCTCCTGGTGTTGCTGTTTATCCATTTATTTATTTCATGTTGGTGTAATTTTGGTATGTGGTATGAATCAGGATATTCACCCATTCTTTTTTAAGTTTCCAATATAGTTGGCCTAGAGGTCTTTAAAGTCTGTAGGCATCAAATATGTTTTTGCACTTGTGTCTCCTGATTAGGCTCTGCAGTTAGCTTGGGTACTTCTCAAGTCATGTTAACAAAGAGTCCTGTATACATAGCTATCAGGAAGATGCTGACTGAATCTCCTTTAAGATTATATCTCTCCCCAGGCAGGATGGCCATCAGCAGGATAACTAAAAAATTCTGACATGAATGTTAGGAAAGGGACACTGTTATACACTGTGGGAGTGTAAACTAGAGAAGCCGCTTTGGAAAACAGTCTACACTTTTCTCAAAAATCTGGAAATAGAACTACGATATACACTACACTGTTTAGTCATTTCTTCATAAATGGTCTCTGGAGTATTGCCTAAAATTTTCTGCGTACACCCATACCCTTCTACACAAACCAAGAAAAAGAGACTCCAGAATTAATCAAGTCTCTTCACAGATTCTAGCTAAGAAATAGATTTGTCATGATTATAAGCACCAGGTTTCTCTAGTGTGTTCTGAGATTCAAGCTGTGCTGTGATGATCACGACAGGTAAAAAGGCATCCCAGCTCTGTAGGGAGGTAAGCACACAGAAATACAAATGCAAAGACAGGAGTCTGTCCTTAGAGCACAGGGTTCTGAGTGCATGGGCACCTCTCAGATAATAGGGCTACTTGTTTCACTTAGTCATAAATTTATTGTTTGGATTAAACATATTAGTGATTAACTCTGTGTCATCAATGATGCATCTGTGTTAAGGAAAAAAATGAAAGCATTTCCCCTTGTAGTCATTTAACTAAGAGCAAGGCTAGGTGTGAATTCTCTTCTTCATGTTCCTTGTGTCCTATTAGGGACAGACAGACACAGACAGAGAACACAGACAGACTCACAGGGACACATTCATAAGACAGCATTCAGGCAGGTATAGATTGAGACTCATGTAACAGATGGACAGCAAGGACAGAAGACACAACAGGCATGAAGTAGAGAGTAAAACCTGGAGTCTCTCTTGCTTAAATGACTCCAGTGGGAACATACTTTTTATTTCTTTCCTTCACACTGATGCATTACTGGTGACTAATGCTTTTAATTGGTGGCTAATGCATATACTTGTGTAACAGCACTTAATGAAAAGAGAGGCCATGAATTTGAAAGAGAGCAAGAAGGGGTATATGGGAAGGTTTGGAGGAAGGAAAGGAAAGGGGAAATGATTTAGTTATGGTATAGTCTTAAAAAGTAAAAAGAATAGTTCTTTAAAAAGAGACGAAGAGCTGGGCGGTGGTGGCACACGTTTTTGATCCCAGCACTAAGGAGGCAGAGGCAGGTGGATTTCTATGAGTTTGAGGCCCAGTCTCGTCTACAGAGTTAGTTCCTGGATAGCTAGGGCTGATACACAGAAAAACCCTGTTTCCAAAAACAAAAAACAAACAAAAAATAAACAACAACAAAACCCAACCAAGCAACCAATACACAAACAAAAAAAAAATGAAGATATTGCTGCCCCAAATAGAGTTTCTCAGAACAGTTTAAGTCACAACAAAATTAGCCCAGTGTCTAACAATCTAGGTATATTTAATTAGGCCAAGTCCTAGTTATGAAAAAAGATCTCTGCAAACAAGCTTATCCTAAAATGTTAAGTTTGCATAACTAAAAACCATTTAGAATTTTTTATCATTTAATAAAGGTATAACTTAAGAATTGAGTCACCCTTTAAATGTAAAATACCAGGTTTTCACTTTTTTATAAGGCAGCAAAGAGGTTTTAAAGTATTTTTATTTTATATGTATGAGTGTTTTGGCTGGGTATAGGAGAATGCACCACATGCTCACAGCGCCTCTGAGAGCAGAGCATTGAATCCCCTGTAACTAGAGTTACAGATAGCTGCGAGTCACCCTGTGGATGCTAAGACCAAACCTGTGTAGTAGGACATCTCTCTAGTAGAGTAAACATCAGAATGAAGTAGCTGTTTTTAGAATGCAATACTTGTTTTCTGGAAGTACTTAGACCTTGAAAAGATCATTGTAGAAAGCCGTGACTGTTTTCTGTGGTTTATAGAACTGTTTTCTTTTTTCTTTTGAACAGCACATTTCCATTATTATTATTATTATTATTATTTTATTACTTTAAAAATACCAATCCAAATCCCCACTCCCTCCCCTCCTCCCACTCCCTCCACACACCTTCCCCCCAATCTTAAGAGAGGACAAGGCACCCTGCCCTGTGGAAAGTCCAAGGCCCTCCCTACTACATCTAGGTTGAGCAAGGTATAAATCCAAAGAGAATAGAATCTCAAAAAGCCAGTACATGCAGTAGAGACAAATCCCAGTGCCACTGTCAGTGGCCCCTCAGTCTACCCCAGCTGTCAACAACATCCCATGCTTGTTTACTCCCAGACCAGTTGGAGGTGGTGATCTCCCGTTAGCTCAGGCACACTGTCTCAATGGGTGAACCCCTCACGGTCTTGACCTCCTTGCCCACACTCTCACTCCTTCCACTCCTCAACTGGACCTTGGCAGCTCAGTCCAGTGCTCCATTGTGAGTCTGTCTCTGATTCCATCTGTTGTTGGATGAAGGTTCTATGGTGATATTTAAGATAATCATCAGTCTGACTATAAGGACATTTCCTTTTTTAAAAAAATTTAATTTAAAGAAATTTTTTCATTTTACATGCCAACCACAGTTCCCCCTCCCTCCACTCTTCCCACTCCCACCACTTTCCCCATACCCAAACCCTCATCTACTCTTCAGAAAGGGTGAGGCCTCTCATGGGGAGTCTATAAAGTGTGGCATAGCAAGTTGAGGCAGGACCAAGCCCCCTCCCCTGTATCATGACTAAGCAAGGCATCCCACCATGGGCAATGAACTCCAAAAAGCCAGTTCATGCACAACTCTTGCATGACTTTAGTAACAAGACAATCCTTGCAAACCTGAACATCTTGTTATTATTGAGTACTGTAAACCGAGCACTATAAGGGCGGAGATTGCAAGTGTGAGGTGTTCCTTTGAGAAACATGTAGGTAAGACCTGGGTTTGGGATGAAGATATTTTTTTAACTCTAAAAATAATTTTTGGGTGACAATCAAATAATGATTCTGCCCGGCTGTTTCTCTCTGCTGCCTACAAGGCCTATTTTATCCTGGAGTGACCCTCTTTCTTTGATTATTCCTGTGACTCAAATACCAATAATCTGGGTCCTCTGTAAGAGCAGCGAGTGCTCTTAAGTGTTGAGCCATTTCTCCAAACCTGATATAGGCCTCCTTATCTCATACAGAGTAAACTAACAAGGTTACTACAGGTAGGGATAATATTCCCTGTAATGCTTATTTAAAAAGGGAATTTTTACATAAAGATCTGACAAACATAAATATATCATTGTATATATATCACATCCTTCATAAAAATTATATATTTGTAATGAAACTATCACAATATAACAGAAGTTTAATGTATGTTTTTAAATTTTTAATATGAATATTCTATTTATTATTATTGATGCATATTTATGTGTGTGGCCACAGTATGCACGTAAAGGTCAGAGGAGAACTTAGGGCTGGTTCTCTCATTCCACTGGGGATGAAACTCAGGTTCTCAGGCTTACAAAGCAAGCACTTTTTCCCACTGAGCCATTTCACCTGTCTGTAAATATGTTTTTATTTTTATATGCAGAATTCTTCTTCAATATTCAGTACTAAAAGAAAAAGAATTCATTATTTGTATGGCAATTTGGAAATACTTTCATAAATTTGTTTCTCAAAGCACTCTAAAATAGTCCAGGCAGATATTATAATTCCCATCCAGAAATTAAGGCCATGTATTGAGGGCAGTAAATGAAATGATGTCTGCTCACTGGTAAAACCACACTGGCTTAGCTTTGCGTCTTGCCAATCAGTATCTTTCTACTTTACAGAACCAGCTCTCTCGCATGTTGATTAATTGTCTGTCTCTGGGTGAGAATGATCTATAGAGTAGAGAGAGAGGTTTGCTTCATTTCCTTAGTCTTGCTCATGGGATACTCAGAGTGTAGTCTATACTTGCTGAACAGTGATTTCTGTGAGGAGAGAGAGGTGTTCTAAGAAAATGAACACTGATGTCAGCTTATGCCAGAGAGGATTTGGGTAAAAGGAAAAATCCTCCATTGCTGTGCAATGGAGTGCAAACTGGTTATAGCCACCTTGGAAATCAGTATGGCAATTTCCAATTAGGAAACAACCTTCCTCAAGACCCAGCAATACCACTTTTGGTTATATACCCAAAGGATGCTCAATCATACCACAAGGACATGTGCTTAACTATGTTCATAGCAGCAGTATTTGTAACAGAAACAACCAAAATGCCCCTTGACTAAAGAATGGATAAAAAAAATGTTGTACATTTACACAATGGAGTACTACACAACATAAAAAATATGACATCTTGAAATTTGCAGGCAAATGGATGGATCTAAAAAACACCATATTGAGTGAGGTAACCTAGACCCAGAAATATGAATATTATATGTATTTACATATAAGTGACTTTTAGACATAAAACAAAGAAAAATCAGCCTACAATTTAAAATCCCAGAGAACCTAGACAACAAAGAAGAGCCTAAGAGAGACACACATGGATCTAATCTTCAAGGGAAGTAGAATAAAACAAGATCTCCTGAGTAAATTGGGAGTGTGGAGATCATGGGAGAAGCTAGAACGGGGGGAAGAAGGGGGAGCAGAGAAAAAATATATAGCTCAAAAAAAAGGAAAAAAAATAAATGAAAAAAAGAAAAGAATTATCTAGCTCCTCACTGCTGTGGAAAATGCTCTTGTGCACTGTAAAGATTTGTCACTCATGTTGGTTTAATAAAACACTGATTGACCAGTAGCCAGGCAGGAAGTATAGGCAGGGCAACCAGACTAGGAGAATCCTGGGAAGAGGAAAGCCTCAGCTTGCAGTCGCCAACCAGAGGCAGAGGAAGCAAGATGAAAATGCCTCACTGAGAAAAGCTACCAAGCCTTATGGTTAAACATAGATAAGAGTTATAAGTTAATTTAAGTTGTAAGAGCTAGTTGATAATAAGAGTGAGTGAATAAGCCAAACAGTTTATAATTGTTAAAAATAAAGTATGTTTTTAGAGGCATTTTTATCAACACAAGCCATTTTGAAAGTTAAAATCTTAAAATTTTTGGCATAGATTTTTCTTGCTCTGCCTCAGTTTCAGGAATTAACATTTGAAAGCAGCAGCCTCAAGCATTCCACAGGCAGGGAGTTCAGACTTAACATTTCTATTAGTTAACTCTGTCTACAAGAGAAAAAAAGCCAGATGCAAAAGCAATGGCTCTTATACAGTCCAAATCACACCAAAACTCCCAAAGTTCATTCACACATACGCTCACATATATCTTTTAAAGGCACGCCAGTCATAATCTTCAGTATATAATGAATTTTTAAACAACTGTAAATATAATTGGTCAGAGATTTGTTATATTTTCAAATAAGAATGAGGGATTCTATATATACAAACATAATATAATATATAAAATATAGTATATATAAAATATATATTATATATACACTTTAATATGTATTCTACACACATACACACATGCACATATACATATCCTTTTTTTGAGACAGGGTTTCTCTGCATAACCCTGAATATCCTGGAACTTGCTCTGTAGACTAGGTTGGCCTTGAACTCACAGAGAAAAAAAATACATATATACAAATATACTTTATATTTACTTTATTGGTTTATGTATATGGGTAGGCACATGGTACTTGGGTACAGATCAGAGGACAAATTCTGGGAGTCTGTTCTCTCCTTCCACCATGTGGGTTTTGGGGATTGAATTCAAGCTGTCACGCTTAGTAGCAGCTGCCTTTGCTCACTGAGTCATCTTGCCAGCCCTGACCTCAGATTTCTTACTTAGTGTCTTTAAGAAGCTCCAAGGGCAGAGGTTGGTTTTGCCCAATACTGTCTCAGAAAAAGCATTTAGTTTGTTAGACTAGCTAGCTAAATCTCTCCCTGCTTATGACTTAGGTCATATATCCAGGGAGACAGAAATGAGAGGAGAGATCTCTTCATTACCATTTTCCCTACATTACCAATGGTTCCATAGAACCTAAGAGATTGCTTGAAAGAGTCCCCACTCTTTAAGACACAGCAAATGGCCCCAAATTAAACAGCTTCTTCATTGTAGCATGAATAATAAAAACTCAGAAACAGATAATGGGTTGCAGGCTGAAGATCAGAAAAGCAAAACAGCCAACCACTAGAGAGCTCTTACCTCTATGAAATCTTCAGACTAAAATGATAGCGAGTTCCTGTCTCATCCCACTTTATATTTCTCTCTAATGCTGGTGTTAAAGGTGTACACCACCACCGCCTGGCCTCTATGGCTGACCAGTGTGGCTGCTGGGATTAGAGGTGTGTGCCACCATTGCCTAGTCTGTAAAGCTGACTAGTGTGGCTAGCTTTGCACTCTGATCTTCAGGAAAGTTTTATTTATTAAAACACAAAATATCACTATACTTCATTGTCATAGTATGCCCTATATGCATCATACTGCAAACAGAACAAAGCAATTCTCCTGGAAACAAACCAGTCTTGAAATGACTCAGAAGAGAACCCAGAAGGAAAGAAATTGAGGGGCATTGCCCTTATGTTGAATAAAATAGGTCATATGTACATAGACAGATATTATAGGAGTTCTTTCATTTGTGTGTCATGGGATTCTCCATAGATACCTAAAGCCATTTATTGGGGGTGTGTGGTCAAAGTACATAAGATACTTGAAACAAAGTGTTTTGTGAAAATCAACTTTCTATAATGGTTAAGCAATGCCTCATGATGGCGAGCACAAGCGTTTTTCCTTTTGAGAAAGTTCAGTTTGGTTCCATGCCACAATTTTCACTGGGCTGCTCATTTTCTTAAAGTTCAGTTTTTTCTTTTAAAGTTCCTCATACATTCTAGACAACAGTCCTATCAGATGAGTAGCTGTGGGACAACAAAATTTTGATGAAATGAAACAAAAGAATTGATACAAATACATAATGAATTTTATGAATTTTTTAATCAGAATAAAATCATGACTGTTGCAGGAACATGGACTGACCTGGAGATTATAGTGTCAAGGAAATAAACCTGGTTCAAAACCAATGTTGCCTACTTTTTTCACATATGCATACTTAGTGTGTGTGTTTCTGTGTGTGTGTGTGTGTAAGAGAAAAGGGTCTAGGAACAGGAGAGAGAGACCTTTAGAGGTAGGGAAGAAGAGATGGGTAAGAGAACACTTGAAACATGGAAATGGGAAGGAGAGAGGTGCAGGAATGGAACCAGCAGTTTCCTTGGGTATGGGGAGTTCACTGTCATAGCAAGATGAGTAAGACCAAAGTATAACATGTGTGAATGATTACTGTGAATGTGAGCTAAGAAAACTCAATAGTGTATGAACATTTCCAAGGTATGAATTAAACAACATATAGCAAAAGTTAATAAATCAGTTAATACACGTGCTCCATAAACACTATTCTCAGGCAAAGGAAGACAATGAGACATAAAAATTAAGACATTAAGAATAAAAAAGTTAATCTTTCTTAATGTTAGAAATGGATCTGAGCATCTTGCGAAAATGGCCAGGCAAAATTTTACTTCTGTGGAAGGGAGCATAATGGTGTCAAGCTCAACATGCAAACTCACTCAGCAGGGGTCGCTTGAGGACCTCTTCCATAAAGCAAAGAGGTTAGTGCTTACCTCACATACTTATGATAGTGACTGGGTTAAAATAATGCAGTTATAACCAGAACATAGTTTGGAGCACCAAAATGAAATTTTTATTGAACAATTGACCATGGACAAATTTCAATTTTTACCAAGGGGCTTCTTTACCTTTTTTTTTTTTTTTTTGAAACGGAATTCTGCCGTATTTATGCCTTTGACAAGACAGACAGTACATTTTTATTACGTTTCCCACACTTTTTTGTGCATTTAAGAGTGTTCAGTGAGTGCCAGGAGTGGTGTGGCATGTCTTTAATCAGTACTCTAGAGAGAGGCAGGTGGAGCTCTTTGAAACAATATAGAAAAATCTCAGCCCATTTAAGACTTAATTAGACTTGTTTCAGAAAAAAATAATGTCTGGAAGCTGGAGAGATGGCTCAGTGGTTAATGTACTGGCTGTTCTTCCAAAGAATGCAGATTTTATATCCAGTATTCCCATGAGGGCTCATAACCACCGTAACTCCAGACCAGGGGATCTGTTGCCCTCTTCTGGCTTCTGTGAGCACTGCATGTAGATGGCCCACAGACATACATGCGGACAAAACAACCATACACATAAAATAAAAATAAATAAATCTCTTTTAAGAAGCCCAGTGTACCATTCTGTGGTAATGCTCTCACTCCCTGTATCACATCTACAAAGAAAAAAGCAAATATATTTTATTTATCTGGTTTTAACGACTAATTCCTGAGATTAGCCCAATGAAACCTTGGTTTTAGAATGAGTAGCCTAAGATAGCTGCTGTCTACTACATTGGTTTTAGATGTTACTAATGGCTTGTTCTGAAGTGCTGTGGGTCAACCCTAGAGCTTCACCATACTAGGCAAGTGCTTTAAGACCCAGCTAGCTCACTAGTCCTGCTAACAATTATTGAACTCTTTGTTCCCAAATGCATTCTGCCTGCCACTCGTATTTACTGAGGAAGCACCAGCTTATGTATCCCAAGAGGCTCACTGTAATCAGGAGAAAGCAGAGTACACAAAGAGAAGACAGAGGACCCTCCCCTCCATAATTCCCATATAATGAAACTACAGAATGGAAATGAATAACACTTCCAGGAGGAAGGTATTGAGATAAGATTTGAAGAGGCAAATTTCTGTTCTGCAAAAAGGGGATGGGGCCTAGAGTTTAGGAGTTGGGAGAGATATCTTGGTGGTCAAGAACACTTATTTCTCTTCCTAATGAGTTGGGTTCAAGTACCCACATAGTGGTTCCCAGCATCCTGTAATTCCAGTTCCATGGATCCAATGACCTCTTCCAGTCTCTAGGGGCACCAGGCATGAATGTGCTACACAAACATACAGACAGACAAAACACCCATATATGTATTGTTTTTTAAAGGGAATTATGAGAATGATTGAGGCAAGTGTAGTAACAGAAAGGACAAGGAATTTGAGACAGTTACATATTCCCATCTCCCTCTCCATTTTTTTCAAGCTGGCTCTTTATTCCTTTCAAAAATCGGAAAGCCAGGGTCAGAGAGATGGCTTCATGGTTAAGAAGCTCAAGGAGATCTGGAATAAGGATCCAACAGTCCATGTAGGCACAGAAGCCTACCTGTAATTAAACCTGGGAATTCAGAGAAAGAAAAATCCCAGAGCAAACAGAATTGCAAGACTACCTGCCTCAATAAGTTCTGTTTTGGTTTAAAGACCCTGTGCTGGGCAGGGCACCATGCCCTCTTTCAAGGAAGAAGGGGGAGGGAGGAGGGGTGGGGGGTAGTGCGAGGGGACCGGGAGAAGGGGAAGAAAGGAAAAAAAATTTTTTTTTATCTTTAATTATGTTCTTGAATGGAAAAAATAAAACAAAACAATGTATGGAAAAAAAAATATTTACATATTCATATGATGCTCCTCTGTAAACCATAAATTTCTTGCTACATTAACTTACCTAGGTGTTTTCCACAACTGAGTCTGTATTGAAAACTATCATAAACACACTTATTTAACTCTAAATTCTAACTGGGTCTCAGATCAATATTTGTTATGGGAAACTGGTCGTTCTGTACTATAGTATAGGGAAGTAA
>PVIU01028072.1:0-19485 GCA_004026605.1 Ondatra zibethicus | reverse complement strand
CAGAGTGCCGTGCTGTCTCTGTCAATCTGGGGGACAGAACAAGAATCAGAGTGCCGTGCTGTCTCTGTCAATCTGGGGGACAGAACAAGCTCTTCACCATGGCAGCACCCACTGCTTAGCTCCATCTATTGCCCTGGTGATAAGTGACTAAGGAATGGGAGAAAACTTAGGAGTTCCTTACAGTTCCTGGCATTTTTTTCTACTCATGATTCTACTTGTTCCAATACATTTAAAAAATGCCTCAGAAAACACTATTGCTGTTCAAATTCTCGATTGTTAAAGACTATTTTTCTTGTCTCGATAGAGGCACAGGCCTCAGATATAATGACTAAGTTTTCTTATGAAATCCTATCTTTTGATATCATCAAACACATGCACCAGGCTAATGTAGTTATACTACAAATAACAATATAGAGTATGAAGTAGTTAATTTTTGATAGCTGGAATTCATGTATCATTTTAATATGCTGTTCTTTACATTTGAAAAGAAATATGAAGAAATCAATGGGTAATGAGGCAAGAAGAATAATGAGCGGTATGTAAATTAGGCCCAAGAAAGGAACCGTTTTCATTTCTCAGCCCAGAAAGAAGGTGACTCGGCAATGGCTTGATTGCTGAGATGTGCTCACCATCGTCTGCTTAGGGATCTACTCTAAAGGAGAAGGAACCCTTTGGGAGGGAAATCATAGCAAGATTAAGTTTACCAAGTACATACAAATCTTTCGTATACTTCAGATTGGTGATTGACACCTGGCATGGGTAAATGGAGGCACAGTCTCAGAGTCAATGATCAGTTTTCACATAGAAATTACATAGATACTATCAAAAATCAGACAAGAGAAGCCCTGTTAGGCACATTACTATCTTTGTATTCCACTGTAAAGTACAAAAATGCATAGAAGTATTAACCATCAACAGCAAATGAGGGGGTAATGGGAATGAAAACTACATTACCAAAAACTAAAGCAATATCTAAAGTCAGCACATACATGGATCTCCCTTCCTTCTGCAAAAACTTCAACAGACTGAAAAGCAGCACTGGGCAGCAGAAGGAATGTTATTTTGTACAGCACAATTCATTTGTATTTTAATAAATAAAGCTTGCCTGAAGATCAGAAACAAAATAGGCACACTGGCCAGCCTTACAGACCAGGCAGCAATGACACACACCTTTAATCCCAGTAACCACACTAGTTTGCGATAGAAACCAGGCGGCAGTGGTACAAACCCTTAATCCCAGAACTGGAGAGGATTATAAAATGGGAGGAGACAGCTCTCAGTCTCAGTCTCATTCTGAGATTCCTGGAGGTGGGATCACCATTTTCAGACTGAGGTTGAGGTAACAGCCAGTGGCTGGCTGCTTTGCTTTTTTAGTCTTCAGATTGAATAACTCCAATATCTGTCTCTGAGTTTTTATTAATCAAGCCTCAATTTTGATCTGGTGCCTTTGCTGATCTGCACTGACCAGCAGAACACCAGAAGGTCAGTGGTTTTTTTGTGATGTTTAGGTGTGTATTCCAAGTCCTAACTTGTAAGAAAAATATCAGTGTAATAGAGTAAATCCTCTTGGCATGCTCAGTGTACGAGATTCTGCAAAGTCAGACAGTATGCCATTGCTCCCCCAAACAGAGCCTTCTCAGAGTCATTCTTTAGTGTCAAGCCATTTCTATGTCTGTACAGGTCACCACTCTATTTTTCTTTTTGATTTCCTTTCTCTCTCCCCCCCCACTCCTCTTTGTTTGTGGCACTTAAGATAGAACCCTGGGCTCTCTGCAATGCCATACCATTTTGGGTTTTTTTTTTTAACTTTTTTTTTTTTTTTTTTTTTTTTTTTTTTTTTTTTTTTTTTTGTGTGTGTGTGTGTGTGTGTGTGTGTGTGTGTTTGTGTGAGTGTCTGTGTGGTAACAGGCATGTAGTAGTGAGTGGAAGCCTCATTGGATGTCTTCCTCTAGCCCTCTGCACTATAGCTTCTGACATAGTCACTGGTAAGTGATCTACTATGAAGGAGACAAAAAGTCATAAGGACTTCTTACTTGAACATGGAGATCACCAACTGGCTAGGTTTGCCATACAATGAGCAGACTCTAAGACCTGTCTGTCTTCCAGAGTTGGGGTTACAGTACATGTTAGCATGCGTGCTTCTCTGTGAGCACTGGGGATTGAATCTGGGGTCCTCACGCTTGTGTTGCAAGTACTTTACCCAGTGGGCCATTCCCTCAAACCAGGCATGAATAAAAAGTGGCTTCCTGGTTTACATGCCAACTTTTTCCTTCCATGAAAATGAACTAATATTTTAATTGTAGGTAGTATTCACTAAGTGTTCAAAAATGTCATAAAATAAAGGCTGCAAATGCATTGTTATATTAAATATTATATAAAACTGAATAAGTACAGTTCAAGATAGTCTCAAGTTATTACTAAATTGCTACAACAGGAGAGTTTGCATTAAGTATTAACTATGAACCAACTTAAAACAATTTTAAAATTTTTACTGTTTGTTTATGTGTCTTGTGTGTAGGGAGAACAGAAGAGAGGGTTAGATATCCTAGAATTGGAGGTACAGATGGCTGAGCCAGACTTAGGGCACTGGGAATGAAACTTAGGTCTTCTGAAAGAGAAGCAAGCAATCCTAACTACTGTGTCTCCCTCCCCTTCCCGTTTTTCTCTCTCTCTCTCTTTCTCTCTCTCTCTTTCTCTCTCTCTCTCTCAATAAAGAAAAGCTTTCTTTTGTCACTCTAGAGAAACACATTCTTAGAAGTACTGATTACAATATCCAGCAGAATAATATTACTTGGTAAAGATTTGACTGTCAACTTTTTTAAAAAAGTAATTTATTAATTTATATTTATTTTATGTGTAAGAACATTTGCCTGCATATATATGTGTGTACCACACGCATGGTGCCTGTGAAGGTCAGAAGAGGGTGCTGGATCTTTTGGGACTGAAGTTATGGATGGTTGTGAGCCATCATGTGGGTGCTGGAAACCCGAACCCTCTGTGAGAGCAACAGGTACCATCTCTCCAGTCCCCCACATTCCAACCATTAAACACATTAGTATTTTTGCTTTTTGTTTTTCAAATAAAATTGACTAGCTAAAGAGAAGCAACGAAAAAACTGGCTATTAAGATCCTATCTTATTTGAAAACCTTAAGAACATTCTAGTTGTTTGATTTTTGGAAATATTCATTTGTACTAGAAAAACCAATACAGTTGTTCTAACAGAATGTTTACTGATTCATCTTATATAAAAGATAACTATAAATGAGGAAGAGCAAAGACATACGTACATTCCCTTGAGCTCAAGATAATGAAAGGTAAAAAGCTTCCTCAGGGACTTCTCCCCTCCTGTGGATACAGACATAAGAACATCACTTTACAACTCTGTTACCTTGCTGGGAAGCTCTGAAGCCGGTTATAGGCCATGTGCAGGATCTTCAGATGTGGGTGCCCAGTTAACAAGGGCACACACTTATCGGTGAGGCTGTTGTTTGTCAAGTACAACTCCTGTAAGACACTGCTTGTCTCCTCAGATAGCGTGGCTGCAGGCAGGGTTTCCAGTTTGTTTGCAGATGCATTCAGGAATCTCAGGCTGCAGAGACAAAATGCAGCAAAGTCCATTGATCGCTCAGAAAAATCCAGAAGCTACACAAGCAGGCAAAGGTGGGAGCTGGCTTTAGGAAAAGGAACAAAAGGTCCTGGCTTCCAGGAATTCAATTCAGCAGGCACATGGAGTGAATCCTTGCAGCAATCAGGTTCCAAATCATCCAAAAAGAAAGGAAAGACAAGGTGGGTAAACAATGTGCATAGCTCTGTTCTCAGAAGTAGCCTTTCCAGCTCAAAAGCTGTCAGACTAGGCATGGAGCACTCAGGGCCCAGGGTTACCCAACAAAGCCTGTGGACAACTCTACCTACCCACCGTGGGAATCTGCTATAAGGAAACACCCCATTCTCATGGTGCAAGAACATCTTTGTTTGATATGCAGAGAAGTGCCAAGCCCTAAATAAGACATCCAAATCACACCTCTTCCTCCAGGCTCAGAGATCATCATGAAAGAGAGACAGAGGGACTGTAAGAGATGGGGGTGGTGGATGTCTATAAGGAAAAAGATGCTTTCCAGACACAGTAGGGCAGGTGAATACATGAACTCACAGCCATTGTGACAGCAACTATCAGGCTATTGCAAGCTCAAGCCAGAAAAAAAATCCCAGCATGAAAAGGACAGGTGAGTATAATGTCCCACCCCTAGCTGAGGAGTTACTGGCATTTGACAGCTATTCAGAGAGGGACACTCAGTTTTCTTTAATGGTGTGATCTGTGGTAGGCTAGCCATGTTCCAGGGCAGCCCCTTCCAAGAGTATTTGGGAAACACGAATTGGAATCCTTGGGCTAAGAGGCGAGAGAATATGAGGATGAGAACACAAAGTTGGATGGGTTGGGAGGTGACAGTTGATCTGGAAGAAGTTGGAGAAGTGGGGATGAATAGAAATAAAATATATTGCATCAAATTCTCAGATAATTAATAAAAATATTACTTAAAAATTCATCTTGGTTTAAACATTCAACATGGGTTCTGGACCGTTTTAACATATATGTTGAGAAAGAAGAATTTTAAAAGGGAGAATATGTAACATTAGGTACAGTTATTTTTTATCTTGGATTTTTTTAAAAAAAGAAGTCTTCTATTAGGAACCCTCCTAGTACTGTCATTCTAAGCTCTCATATGCTAATTTAACACTCCAGTTCTGCATACGTACTACACACACACACACACACACACACACACACACACACACACAGAGAGAGAGAGAGAGAGAGAGAGAGAGAGAGAGAGAGAGAGAGAGAGAGAACACTACTTATCTGAGGAAAAGCGCCTTCCTCAAAATAGAATATTTTCCATTAAAGAAAAACATGCATACTGTTGACATTTAAAGAAAATAGAGGGCAGGGGGTAGAAGAGGGTTGAGATGGGCCATAGAGACCATAAATAGTCACTGGAAATTATAGCTATGTGCCACAGAGTAGAAAATGAACTGGTCTTAACTAGGAAGAAAACCAGTTTCATTACTAGAATTCTTTTATTTTTAGGTCCTATTCCTATAACCTGACTTAAATATATCAGTTAAGAACTTCCTCTGTGTAGAATTAGAATAAATTAAAATGTAAGAATTGCATTTTTATTGCCCCTAAAATACCATGGAGTGGGGTCAACTGGGAAACCATCCAATAACTATTAAAATGCAATTCTCTAGGAAATGTGCAGTTAAAGATACAGAAAAGCCTGGAGAGAGAATGAATTCGTGAGTATTTGCATAGTTTTAGGCCACAAAGAGAGGAAATGTTGCCTTTTAAACCCTGGCACATCAGTGCTTGTCTAGAAAGCTGCGAAAGTGATGGTAAAAGCCCCAGCATCCCAACAAGAGGAAGAGAGTTATTTCCAAGGACTTCTCATTGCCTTCAATCACCAGCTTTTATGGAACTCTATACTCTCTACAGAAAATTAAGAGTGGCAAAAACCTCGTACCACACTCCTCCAAGAAATGAAGCTAAGTTAGCTGGAATTATGGGGTTAGCTCCAAATGATGGTTCTGAACTACATAGAGCACAACCATACTATCTCCAAACATGTAAATTGACTTTTTATTTTTATCATGATCTCAGAAAAATTACATGCAATAGCCATTCTCTAAAATAGTCTTTCTTCAATTTGAATATTTTAGCAGAAACCAAACTGAATCCATTTAATGGTCTAGGTGCCATTCTTCCTCCACAAGGAGCAACTACTTTCACTATGCAAAATCAAAATCCTCCAGTATGGAGAGTAGCTGATTTAATGTCCAGCTGCATGGTTCCCCCCATCTTCAACCTGACGGATGAGCTATGTCTTCAAGCCACAATGATGTGGTGACTATTCTAAAGCTTCCAACTTACCAATTTCTATATATTCACATATGATATTACAAAAGCAAAGAAAGGTTATGTGCTAAGGGATGTTTCAGCCATGTAGTCTCCTCAGGACATAATCATCTAATTAAAAAGAAGGTAATACAATGCTATCAGTGTTTTCATTTATCAGGTGCTTAAGGAAGCCGAGCACACTCCTCTTTTCCATTTTCGTAGATGATCTCATTATCCCAGCTACCCCTCATATTTCACAGAAGACAGAACCAAAGCTGAGAAAGTCAAACCTTTTGGCAGTGTTTCAAACAATGATGAGTGGCACTGACAGAAATTTCATCAATCTCAACAGATCATTATCCCTGACACAGTTCTCCACAATTCCGATGTTAAAAATAGTAATAAAAACCCTTCCCAAAGAACATTTCCGTGAGGCTCTTTCTCTAAAATTGCTGGGGTCTAGCAGGACCGAAGAGCCTATGTGCACATACTTCCAACTCAATTCTTATAATCACCTCAACACAACACCTCTTCTTAGCAGAAAGCCAAGGGCACAGACACGGTTTCTGCCCAAGAGCACTTGGGAAGCCACAGTCACAGAAAGAAAGCCGTTTCCTCCCTCCAGAGCGACTGCTTCATTCCTCTGCCTTGGCACGTTATGTGCTTGGTTCTATGCTTTCTTGATTTTCAGAAGCTCTCATATACCCTAAAATTCTGCAGACATCCTGTCTCTGTAGAGAAGCAGGGCTCAGTGCTATGACAGATTTACCTTGATCATGGTGTCTTAGCACAGCAATAGAAAAATAACTAAGACAAGAATGTTATTCCTTGTCCATCATCACTGGAATGAGGTTGTATAGAGTGCTACTATGTATGGGTTGCTCCACGATTCCTCATCAGTAGAGTCTGGCTGTGTAAAATGGTATTCCATACAGGCTGCTCCATACCTTATCATCACCAGGATAAATTGTGTAGAATGATATTCTATGGAGGCCCAAAATTGTGAGCCTAGTCCACCTTGTCTGAAGGTCTGCACTTGCTCAAAGGTGTTGACAAAAACTGTAGCTATAAACCCTGACCTCGGGTGTGTTTTGGACAGTAAGATGGCCAATAGAGGTAGCCATTCCACCATGGCCAAAGGTCAGAGAATTCAAGCATACTTCTGCTCCATCTTTTGAAATAAGAGGTTTGACCTAGGGAGTGGCTGCCTTCTGGATACTTGGTCTAGGATGGGTTCACAGTCTAAACAACAGAATGCTTTTCTCAAGAAATAATGACATGATGTCTCAAGTATTGGGGCAAGTAATTGTTCTGGTTGTCCTTTGTATCATGTTAAAGAAGTCTTTTCCTTCTTCCCACTTTTGTATTGAGGTATAAAAGTGTATGGAAAATTAAACACGGGTGAACTCAGAACTAAAAATTCAGCATTCAGTATTCCTTGAGTTGCCATCTCGATACTATCCTATGTCTCTCTGATTCTTTCTTATGTCTGTTCCACATGGCTAACTTTTCTAATCTTCACACCCCAACCTTGGAATGTACAAACCCGCTGTGGCTAGGACTGCAGCAGAAGTCACCCCAAAAAGGTGGCTCAATGACAGTACTCCTCCATGGTTTATGATGACAAGAACAAGGTTGTGCATTTCTGGCAGAGATAGCAGCTATACCACTCTCCATGCACTGTATTAGAAGAAACATAGGCCAATGTCTTAACTACTGTCAACATTCACTCAGATTATTTGGTATTACCAATTATAGCCAATTAAACTTCCATTTTCCCCACTTTGTAGCCAATAAATTTGTGGGGAGATCAGTTAAGAATGTCAATATCCCATTTATCAACACTTTTTAATTTTTATTTATTTATTCATTTTTATGTGTATTGATATTTTCTGTCCTATGCATGTAGAATCAGAACACTGCTTGCAGGAATTGGTTCTGCTGTCTTGCCATTTGGGTCCCAGGTACCAACTCAGGCCATCATCTTGTTGGCTTTGCTTATTATCTTTGGCTTTTAACTTTTTTCAGTAATGTTAGCCAAAATCTGTATGACTCCTTTTACTTATAGTTTGTGATTTGAAATTAAACTGTAAGGAGAATTCTTTACTCAATTTTTTACTTTGTGTTAATAACAATTTACAGGAATTTATTTTTAATCTATTGGGAATAATTCGTTACTCTCATTTTGCATGTATTACTAAAGATGTCCCAGATACAACATGTTTTCTGATATAATTTTGTGATGCACAACTAATAAAAACTCAGAAAGAGAAATTAGGGTTCAACCTGAAGGTTAAAAAAGTAAAACAGTCAGCCACTGGCTCTTTCCTCTATCTCAGTCCGAAACGGTGATCCTGCCTCCAAGAATCTCAGAACGAGACTGAGAGTAGGAGCTGTCTCCTCCAGTCTTAGGATTCTCTCTAGGGCTGGGATAGGCACGCACTGCCCAGTTTCTATGGCAACTAGTGTGGCTGCTGGGATTAAAGGTGTGTGCTATCACTGCCTGGTCTGTCAGTCTGACCAGTGGGGCTATTTTACTCTCTGAGCTTCAGGCAAGCTTTATTTATTAAATAAAATGAAATAACACTATGCTTCTGAGTTTACCTTGTGTTTAGTCAGCTCTAGTGCTAGAATCAATCCTGGTTTGCTTCTATGAACTTCAGAATGTTTTGATTTTTCTTTGTACAACTTTTGAAGATTTCTTAAGTTTATTCTAAGCATTCAATATTTTTTGATGCTATTTTAAATGGGGGTTTGCAATCAATATACGGTCTCCCACTGGCTATTGCTTGTACATAAGAAGCCTCTTAATATGAATTTCATGTCCTGCTACCCTATCTGACTGACATGTTTGAGATTGAGTTATTTATTACCAACTCTAGAGTTTTTAGGTATGCTACTGTGTGTGTGTGTGTGTGATGTGATATTTGGTCTCAGACCATTACACACACACACACACACACATTTTTCTTCTATAGAATTTTTAGAGGAAAGTGTTTTTGTTCCAACAGTTACCTTGTACTTATACATTGTTACTAAATTACTCCCCACTCCCACCCTGGTGTGTGTGTGTGTGCACCTGCCAGCATGTGCATCTATGCACACATGAAAGCAAGAGGTCAATGCTGAACTGGGTGTCTTCCTCAGTTGCTCTCCTCCTGAGCTTTAGTGACAGGTCTCTCACTGAACCAAGAGCTCACGAATCCAGTCAAATTAGCTGTCTGCCTCTAACAGCTGGGCTACAGGCACAAGCCACTGCTCCTGGCTTTCCACCTGTGGGCTGGCGAGCTGCAGGTCCGCATGCCTGTGTAGCAAGCACTTTAGCAATTGAGCCATTTCCCCAGGCTGACCCTTGAGATTTTTATATGACAATTTACTAATTTATCAGTTTTCTACTCTAAAATCTTCAGTTTGCTACCATAAAATATTTTTTGGATTACAATTCTGAAAGTTAGTTCTGTCTATGGTTTGTATTGTTGCTCTTCAAGGACTTAACCATAAGCCGCTCCTTTCTGTCTGTTCTTTACTCCATTCCCACTGACCGTCTAAATGTGTGCCCTTTAAGATCCCTTTATCTTTTTAATACAGTCCTGAAAAGTTTTATTTTTCTGAATCTAAATTTAACTATTAGATCTCAGAGTCGATCACTGAAATTATTCCAGGCACCTAATTAGTAGATCTTCACAAATATACTTTAAGATCTTTTTGTGTGTTATAAAAAGTGTATTGAACTTTAAATATTTGTAAGTTCATTCTATCCCACTACTTTCTCTGTTCTTCAAGAGCTCAATACAGAAACTCTGCTCCTTTGGGGCCAGTTTTCCACTTCCCCTATTTATCTCTAACCTCTTCTTTCTTCATTTCACTCTCACTTTTCTGCCTTTCTTTAATGTCTCTTTCTGCACATTTATTTGAAAGTATTACCCTTTAACCACCTGGTAATATGCTACTCATTTATAAAATGATTGTTGTTCTTTTCCATTTTTGTTGTTAACTTTCCAATTTTTTCTTTTGTATATCCTCAAAACGCTCATGAGTATATTTAATTCTGCTTGGAGTGCTGCCTTAAATTTGTATCTTAACAGTAACTTAGGGAAGGATGGATGTTTTGTTTTTTCTTAGGCACTGCTTATGGATATGTTCGTCATTTCCCTGCTGATTTTCATGGCATCTGGTTATTTATAATGGTCTTTTAAGGATTTTAAAATTATGTGTATATGTGCGCAGTTTTACTGCAGTGCCTATGGAGACCAGAAGGTGTCAGATTCCCAGAGTTGGAGTTACAGGCAACTGTCAGGAACCTAGGTGCTTGGATCCTCTGTATGGGTGGGTAGAAAGGCATCTTAACCACTCAGCCTCTCTCTATCCTAAGTCACTGGGACTATGTGCTATCCTAGACAATTTTGTTCGGACTGAGAACAGATGGATGTTGTGTCCTCTAACTTTCTGTTCATAGTCTTTGTAGTCCTATTCCTGTTTCCCTTCCCTTTTGTCAACCTTGTTAGTTAGGGTTTCTGTTGCTACAACAAATCACCATGTACATAAAAATCTGTTGCTGTTCATCACTGAAGGAAGTCAGGACAGGAACTCAAACAGGGCAAGAACACAGAGGCAGGAGCAGATGCAGAAGCTATGGAGAGGAGATGCTTACTGGCTTGCTTCCCATGGCTTGCTCAGGACCAGCAGCCCAGGGATGGCACCACTTACCATGGGCTGTGCCCTCCACCATTGATCACTAAATGAAAAATTCTTCACAGCTGGATCTCAAGGAGGCATTTCCATAGCCGAGGCTCTATCTTCTTATGATTCTACAGTTTGTGTCAAGTTGACACACAAGACCAGCCTGTACAACTGACCCCTTGTTAATCTGACACATAAACACATCACTATTAAGCCACAATTCTTTCTTACTCATCCCCATGATCTTAAATAATTTTAAAAGTCCCACAGTCTTTACAAATTCAAACACATAAAATTTTAGTTCCTTTCAAATAGTTGAAGTCTTTTAAAATTCAAGTCATTCAACTGTGGGCTCCAGTAAAATACGCTTTTACTTCAAGAGGGAAGAATCAGGGCAGTCACAATCAAAGCAAACAAAATTCCAACTGTCCAGTATCTGGGATCCATTCACAATCTTCTGGATTCCTCCAAAGAGCATGGGTCACTTCTCCAGCTCTACCCTGTGCAGTATACACAGCTTATCTTTTAGGCTCAGCTGGCTTCCATCCTATTGCTGCTGCTGTTCTTGGTGGTCACCCCATTGTACTGGCATCTCCAAAATGTTGAGGTCCCTCACTGCAACTGGACTGTCCTTTCACCAGTAACCTCTCATAGGCTCTCCTTATGGTTCCAAGTCTCAACTTCTTTGCACGACCCCTTCAGCCTGGGTCTCAGCTGCCACTGAGGCTGCAGCTGCACTACAGGTCTCTCCTGGCCTCTCACAGGGCTAAGCCTCAGCTGCTCTCCATGACCCCTTCCTGCCTTCAAATCCAGAATCAACTGAGTGAAACTTACACATTAACAAGTCCAGCTGCCAGCACAAGGTGCACCCGTGGCCGCCTAGAACACAGCTTCTCTGGGCTCTGAGGAAGCACTTCCCAGATTTCACCTCAATGATGCTGGTCTCTTCTTAATCACTTAATTTCTTAGCTCTTGCTGACCAGGTGTCCACGGGGATGTCCCCAGCTAAGTCCTTGGGCAGCAGAGGAGAGGGGGCCTGAACTGGCCTTGTCCCATAGTCACACTGCTGAATATCTCGAATACCACCAGAGAACCTTCGTCTGGCGATGGATGGAGATAGAGACAGAGACCCACATCAGAGCACTGGACTGAGCTCCCAAGGGCCAGTTGAAGAGCAGAAGGAGGGAGAAGATGAGCAAGGAAGTTAGGATCGTGAGGGGCTGGTCTACCTACTGAGACAGTGTGCCTGATCTAATGGGAGCTCACCAAAGCCAGCTGGACCGGGACTGAATGAGCATGTGATCAAACCGGACTCTCTGAAACGTGGCTGACAATGGGGGCTGACTGAGAAGAAAATGATGATGGCACTGGGATTTGTCTCTACTGCATGTTCTGGCTTTTTGGGATCCTAGTCTATTTGGATGCATACCTTCCTAGGCATGGATGGAGGGGGGAGGGCCTTGGACTTCCCACAGGGCAGGGGACCCTGCCCTCTCTTAGGACTGGAGGGGGAGGGAGGAGGATGAGTGGGGGAGCAGGAGGGAAATGGGAGGAGGGGAGGAAGTGGAAATTTTGAATGGAAAAATAAAAAAAATACATTAGAAGTAAAAAAAAAGCTTTACCTCTTTCTGAGATAAGAACAGAAGATCTGTGACTGCAGCATGTGCTTCCCAACTATCCTAGGAACGCTCTGAGGGGCAGCATCTCATCTTCAACCCTCAGTTACAGGTAAGTGGTACAGGAGTAGACTCAAAATCTAACTACTAGAGTCCTGGCTAGTGTGAAATCACAGTTGTGTATACCTCCCATCCTAACATTCTTGTGATTTCTTAAGCACCATAAGCACCAGTACAAGAGCAAATGAAAGCAAATGATTCCACCTTACGACAGCACGAGAGAATGGGTAACAAAGGACACCGATTTCAGGACAGCATTCTTGAGGATCCTTCCTGGACAGTATCTACTGCTACTTTTATGAACATTTAGAACATTTGGTTAAAGCCTTCTGGATCATTCCTGTTATTCCCATAAGGAATTAGTCACCAGAATATGATCCCTGTCAATATGATCACACAGCTGGCCATCCTCTGATGTTCACCCTTTCCTTCTGTAGGATCCAGGGAGACCTTGGAACTTTTATGTGGAGTGCTCTAATTCTCACTGGCTGATTCTCTGCTTTTGACAAACCTGACAGCCAATGTTGGTGCTAAACCCCCCCAAAAGGGCCGCCACATGCAAGTATTAGAGAAACACAAGAGATGAAGCATATATATCCCAAGAGTCACTGACTCTTCAGCAGGAACACCCGTGGTCACCTTGCTTTCAGACTAGAACCCCAAGGCTGACCTCACTAAGCATGCTGATTCTGGCTTTCCTTCTAACATCTCAGTCAGTGGAACTGCACTGAAAGTCAGGAACTTTCAAGTTCTCTACATGATTCTGAAAGCGTTTTTAGAAACATTTTAAATCTACCACATCCCTCCAAACATCAGATCTTCAAAGATAGCTCACTTAAATAAAAGAGTGTGGGCAACTCAGCTCTCCAAAATGCCAGAAATAACGGCCTTTGCCAAAGAACACCAGTTGTCATGGTCAATTGATCACCTCCTTTTGATTTTCTGTTCTCTTTTTGTTCCTTTGATATTTACACAAATTCTGTCTGAGTCACTCAAGCTTATGGTTTATGGTGTGACTAATACCCTGGGGATAGTTAATGAGAAATGGCACATGGACGTCCCCACCCCATCTCCTGCCTCTGAGTATCCTCGGTCTGTTCCAAACAGGTATAAAGCAGACCTGAGTCCCACCCCTACTGGGGTCCATACAGCTCTCTTTTAAAGCACTCATTTCAGCTTTGTCAGTTGGACTGGTCCCATCGGGAGAAGTTATCTGGCCATCAAATGTGTGCGATGAGCCTAGGTGGACAGGGAGTCAGTCACTGCCAAGATTCTAAGAAAGAACAGAAAGAGGGCAGCACCTCTGGCTGTGACTCATCCACTCTGGTGACCCACGGGGAATCACCTAGCCTTCCTCTGACCATCTGGTGATCACAGCAAAGTATCTGAAACTCTTTTGGTGTTTCCATCATGAGAATTCTCATCACAGAGCAAAAAGATGTTCAGCAAGAGGAGGAGTAGACTGTTTACCAGTTTACCCAGCAGAACCAAATCCTGCCCTCTCTTAGGATGCAGTCTTAACAATATATGGCCTATCAAATTTCATATCCATCTACAACTTTGAGCTATGAGTTTTCTTAAAATACATATTTTTAACTATCATAAGTCTACATGTATTTACATTTATAGCGTGACATTTCAATTCAAGTACAGAGTATGAACTGCCATTTTTTAAAAGCAACTCAAATAAAACTCAAAGGTGAATATAAAAAGTAAATTCATAAAATGGTGATCAAGTCATAAGAATGCTAATAAGCTGGCCACAAGCTTCCAGAGAGAAACGAAGACTTCACTAAAAGTCACCTAAGGAAAATAGATTCCCTTCTCTTATTTGTTTACCAAATAACTCTCTGCCAACAGAGAAAGCAGACAAACATGTGCTATTTCTCAGTTATGATCCAACCCAGAACTGTAAACAATAATTTACTATCACAAAGAATATTTGTAAAAAGTTATTGTTAAGATTTGAATTATGGAGTAAACTGACAGAGGAACTCATGTGATCTCAATAATGCCTGGGAGCTACCTGCTAGACACAAACAGTAAATTCATTCTGTCATATAGCAACCAAGTATTCTTCCTCATACCAATAAGCCAGGCTGTCCCTATTTCTGTCCTTTCTATTCTCTTAAATCTAACTTCTATTATGTTCACTGAGCAGTGTTTTTCAAACTATGTATTAGGGTTTAAGAAACTTGGTAGAAACAGCTCCATCCAACAATTTTCAATGCCTACAGCATCCAGCACAGTGGCTGAACCATCAACTAAGACAGACCACAACTGAATGTGCAGATGCTTGTGACAGGCTGCTTCTTGAAAAGCCCCAAAACTCTAGTGTTTTTTCTGATGGTCACCACTTTACTTCTGACAGCTGCTTGTAGATCTGCCCTGTGGACCAGAACTCAAAAGGCCTTCCTTCCTCACCTCTTCTACATCTCCCTCCTCCCGGCAGCTGCCAGGATTTATAACTTGCCTACTCTGAATTTTCTCTCAACCTCCAACTAAATGTCCACTGAATTTCAAAAAGAAAACAAAATTTCTCTTAACATTTAAATTAATCCCTGTCTTAGGGTTTTTATTGCTGTGAAGAGACACCATGACCACAGCAACTTTTATAAAGAAAAACATTTAATGGGCTGGCTCACAGTTTCAGAGGTTTATTCCATTATCATCATGGCAGGACATGGCAGAGTGCAGGCAGACATGGTGTTGGAGAAGGAGCTGAGAGTTATACATATTGATCAGCAGGCAACTGGGAGTGAAGTGAGACACCGGACTGTGGAGGCCCCAAAATCTGAGCCTCTTTCCATGTTGACCAAAGGTCAGAATGTTGGAACTTACCTCTATTCCTTCAAGGTTATTGTGTTTCTACCTCAAACAAAGGTCCCACCTAGATTTAGAGCAGACAGTTCTGCTCTCGCAAGGTTATTGTCAACAGGTGTGGCTAATAGTCAGACCTTGTATTTCAGGAATAGAGAAGCAGACACTTTTCTATCTCAAAGAAAAGTCTAAGGATCTAATTAAGTTCCAGCTCACTTAAGGAGATCACTTTGGATTACACCGAAGGACTGGTTTGCCTATAGAATGTTTTGGTCTAGGGTGTGAACATGATTGGTTTTGTTCACATGTTATATATATAGAATGTTATATAGAATGTTATACTATGGTTTTGTTCACATGTTGTATATATAGAATGTTATACTATGGTTTTGTTAACATGTTATATATATATAGAATGTTAGATAGAATGTTATATATGATTTTGTTCACGTGATATATATATAGAATGTTAGATAGAATGTTATACTATGGTTTTGTTCACGTTATATATATATATATAGAATATTAGATAGAATGTTATATTATGGTTTTGTTCACATGTTATATATATAGAATGTTAAACTATGGATGTACCTTGCAACTTTCAACTGGTCTGTTCATTTCCTTGTATCATGTTAATGCAGTTTTTGTCTTACTCCTAACCTTTTGGGGTCAGGGGTATTTTAAGCAATTGGAAATTAAACGCAGGCCATTTCAGTTCAGAGAACTCCCTCTTGATATTATTCTATATGTTTCTGTTTTATTATTATTAAGTGTGTCTTCGTATTCTTTACTATATTTGTAAATTCCAACACTGCTACTCTGGCAAGAGGTATTTTTGTTGAGGATGGTCGCTGCACTGGACATGGCTTGAGCATATATGAGACCCTAACACCCACCTCCACAGTGACATACTTCTTCGAAAAAAGGCCATACCTACCTCAACAAAGCCATACCTCCTAATATTGCTTATGAGGCCCAATTACATTCAAACTGCCACAATCGCTCATCAAACCAACTTTTCAAATGCTTAGATACCAGTTATTTAGGAAGACTGCTCAAATATGAGGGGAAAAAACTCAGTGGGAGAATGTTTGTCTATAGCACAACATATATCAGGCCCTGGGTTCGACTTCTAATACCTAAAAAATCTAAAATTAAACTTTTGATTATTGGAACAACCACCCACTGGTAGCACCCTTCCCTGGTCAGATTCCTGAACCGTATAAGAGTAAAGGAAATGAGCTGAGCACTAACATGAACGCAGTGATTCGCTGTTCTCAGTGCTTGACTGTGCACGTGATGAGACAGCTGTTTGAAGCTCCTGCTACCTTAAACTTCCCTACAGTAAAGGGATTATAACCTGGGACTGTGAGCAAATAAACCCTTTCTCTCCTAAATTGTTTTTGTCAGGGCGTTTTACCACAGCAGCAGGAAATGAAGAGAATCAGATAAGTAAGGGAAGCCTAAACTGGCCTGCACAACCGCTGTCCAAGGAGTAGTATAAGAGTTCACACCTCATCCCCATGACACATGTTTACCACAGTGCAAAATACCTTTCTCTACAAAGAGCAGTGAAATTAGTAATGATCTGAAGGATGCCACTTTCTCCATTCCACATGAAATGGTAGAAAGGTGGCTAGCTAAGCCAATTTCTCACATGCCTAGGAGAGATAATAAATAGGTGATAAAACCCTCAGTGATAGGCTCTGAATACAGACTCAGGTAAATAATGAAGACAGTCAAAATCTTTACCTGTCAGCCTTCATGAGGAGGTTAGGTGGTCAAAATCTTTACCTGTCAGCCTTCATGAGGAGGTTAGGTGGGAGCTCAATGAGCTGGTTATGCTGCACATCCAAGACCTCCACAGATGTTCTCTCTAGCCTCTCAGGAAGCCTTGTCAACTGGTTGTGTCCTGCCAGTAGTTTCCGGAGACTACTATTACAAAATAAGCTGTGGGAAAGGGAACAAAAACAGAAGCAACTATTTATATTGGGCTAATTTGGGATAAGGATGTAAAAACATAAGATTTAAATAATCATCATTCCACAAATTATATATTAATTCAGTACATGCTAACAGGTTCATTTTAATGTATTATATTTATTTATTTTAGTCAATATATACGAGTGTTTTCCCTGCATGTATGTATGCACACCACATGGGTACCTGGTGTCTGCAGAGGTGGGAAAGGGCATTCACTTCCCTGGAACTGGAGTTACAGATGACTGTGAGCCACCATGTGGGTGCTGGGAACTGAACTCAGTCTTATGCAAGAGCTGCCAGTGTTCCAGAATGCTGAGTTTAGCAGGTTTATTTTAATATAAACTAGGAGCTATTTGTATTTCAGTGCTTTCTATATTTGTGTCATGGAATAAGTCACTGAAGAGCTTGGTCTCATCTTGATCCACAAGGTGAGTTTTACAAGGCTGTGTGCTTCTTCAGACCCACAGGCTAATGTCCTGCTCTGAGTCTGAGTAAACACAGCTGAGCAGTCTTCACAGAGATTATTAGGAGTCAACAAAGTCTTCAATGGCATCAATCTTTCATAAATACACCTAAGAAAATTTTACTTCATACATTGTACATAAATACATTTTACTTCATAATTTAGTTTTCCCCTTTCTCTCAGCAATGCCATATATTTTAGGGATCCATAGTTTTACCCTATACCAAAGTAGACATTCTCTCCTAAAAAGAATAGAATAGGTAGGTTTAATGAACTGCAGTATTAATATTAAATGATAACTAGATTCTGTTTAATCCTTCTGGATACTTTTCTTTTCATGTATTTTCATTATAAATAACTTGTTTCGTTGAACTCATCATATACCCTCCTTAGAGAAACAAAGTTTCAATATCAAATCAATTCTAATAAATCACTTTTGCTTGAATATTACAACATCAACTGGATTTCTGCAAAATCTACAGCTCACCGCTGAGGGAGAAAGCAATAGATACTGTTTTTGTTTCACATTTTAAAAAAATACAGATAAACACTGAATTGTATGACAATATGACACTTGGCATTTACTTTGAATAAGCATTTATCTAGATCCACAAAAGCATGTACTAGTTCAGAGCCAATAAAATACTGGCTTTCAAAAACTGGTAAAATCTCCAACTATCTTGTATTCATTAGTGTGCGGAAGTGCAGTACAGTGTAAGTACATTTAGTCCCTGGTGAGCCACTCATGGACCGAGGAGGGAAAGACAAGAGAGAAGAACAGCAGGACAGACAGAGGATGGTAAAAATCTCCAACAATTTACCTACAGACATATGGCCATTTTCTTTTTCATGTTCCTCTGCTAAAAGCACTGGGCACGGTCTGTGTCTGTCTGTCTTTCCTTCTGTTTCACTTTCTCTCTCTTCTCTCTCTCTCTCTGTCTAGCGAGGATTGCTGCATGAGGATTAGGTTAATTAAATGCTCATTTAACTAATATTCTGGGGGCAGAAAGCATTTTTTAAATGAACCAGATTTATGGATATTATGATGGCTGAAGAACAAAGAGAAATTAATCTCTTCAGGGATTGAAATATAGCTTGGATTTATTTTATGAGAGCAATATTCTAATATAATAAGAGCTACATATACCATTGGAAACTCTGGATGCCACATTAAAAAGTAAAATGAAAGAATTCTTATTACTAGATTTACTATGTCTAAAATTGTTTTAGTATTGTTATTGTAAGTATTTTACACTTGGTGTCTATATTTATAGTTCTCCTCTAGAAGTAGTTACATCTCAGGTGCTCATTGTCTGTGTGTATGTGTGTGACTCAAACAAGTCAGCACTGTTTATCTTCCTCAATCATTCTCTCTCTCTCGCACTCTCTTTTTTTTTGAGGCAGGGCCTCCCACTGAACCCATGGCTCAGCAATGGGCTAGACAAGTTGGCCACTGCACTCCAGGGACCCACTTGTGTCTGCTTCCAGTGCTAGGGTTACAGATATATGTGACTATGCTTGGCTCTTCTGAGGCGGATACTAAGGATCCAAACTCAGGTCCTTACACGTGTGTGATAGACACTTTACTGACTGACCTATCTCCCCAGCCCCTAGTCATACTTTTAAAAGTCAACTGAAAGAAGTCTGTTGTGAAGATCAAAGAAAGGTCAAGCTAAATGTTACTTTTCTCATTTGTATTGGTAGTTTTGGTTATACACGGATAGAAACTACTCTATCTCATGACTGGCTAAAAACGTTAAAATAACTGAACTTAAACTTTGGTAGCAACTGGCCATCAATTAAGTTTAAATTATTACTTAAAATTAATAATCAGTGTCTTGTTAAGAAGAGCCACACTTCAAATGCCAGGCGTGACATGCAGACCTGAGGAGCACTGAGGTACACACATGTTCATCACATGCCAGGCGTGACATGCAGACCTGAGGAGCACTGAGGTACACAC
>PVIU01028071.1:0-19528 GCA_004026605.1 Ondatra zibethicus | reverse complement strand
CATTTTCTCATTTAGTGATCACTGGGGGAGGGCCCAGCCCATGGTGGGTGGTGCCATCCCTGGGCTGGTGGTCCTGGGTTCTATAGGAAGGTGGGTTGAGCAAGCCATGGGAAACAAGCCAGTAAGCAGCCCCTGCCTCTGCATCAGCTCCTGCCTCCAGGTTCCTGCCCTGTTGTAGTTCCTGTCTTGACTTCCTTCCGTGATGAACAGCAAGGCTGAAGTGTAAGCCAAATAACCCTTTCCTTCCCAACTTTCTTTTGGTCATGGTGTTTCCTTGCAGCAATAGAAACCCTAACTAAGACAGATCATATTTGTATTAAGTTTCCACTTTTTTAAAAATACCAGTAACAGATTTTAAGGATTAAAGTTTTGTATGTGTTCAAAGAAATAAGATATTGAAACCATAGCAGAGCCTGAGGATTTGGGGAAGAAACTCAAGACCCACGAGGCTCAGGCATGCTTTGGATCCTGTCTCAGGAACAGAGCACCAGAAACAGCCGCCTCTCTCTGTTTCTCCATTTCCGGAACACACATTGGCTATGGCGTGGGGAGGACCAACGGGGAACCTGTACCACAGGGTTCAGCAAAGGGATGCAGCCCTTGGTGTGTGGATGTGAGTGGTGGTGGGGACGCCGGCAGAAGGAGCAGTGCGCATGTGCCATCTTCAAGAACATTTGGACTGAGGACTTACGTAAGCAAGCCAAAATGCATGAGCATGAGTGGATTTGTTTCTGAGCGAATATGGTCAGTTATGTTCCAGAAACAGCTATAATTTCTTTCCTCTTTAATTTTTTGAGATTATAATTGCTGCCTTTCCCTTCTATCCTTTCCCTCCATCTAAGTTCTCCCATGTACATCCTCTCTGACATCTTTCAAGCTCATTGACTCTTGTTTTTTAATTGTTGTGTGAGTGCATGTGTGTGTGTGTATTCCTAAATACATAAATACAACCTGCTCAGCCTATATATATATACACAAGCAACAAGTAACATTATACATACCAAGTAACATTATGCATATACACTATATATGCATATAGATATAGATATATGTTTTCAGGACTGGCCATTTGGAATTGAATAAGCAATTGGTGTGGACTTCCCAGGGGAAGACTGTTTCTCCACCTCACAGCATTCGTTAGTTGTCTGTAGTTTTCTGTGTGGAGTTGAGGCCTTATGAGTCCCCCCCTAATCCCTTCTACACATACATTAACATGTCTATTGGTGGTGTCCTTGTTGGCTCATGCCTATGCAGCCATGATGGTGAGCCTTCGCAGGTGTAGCTTCTGACATTCCCAGGAGACACAATCTCACAGCAAACTTCCTGTGCCTCTGCCTCCTATCATCTTTCACTCCCTCTTATACAATGACTGCCCCCCCCAAGCCACAGGAGCAGGGATTGTGTTGTAGATGCATATGCTGGTTTTTATCTTCCTCATTATAGAATAGACATCATTCAGAATAGAAAAGTGAAGCACCTGGGAGGCAGAAGCAGGCGGACTGCAAGCACGAGGTCAGCCTGAGCTACAAGGAGTGTGTCAGGCCAGCCTGGAAGACAGAGACGCCATCTTAACACCAGAACAGCAAACACAAAACCACTTCTAAAGAAAAACAGGGTTGTTAAGGCTCACGCATTTGCAGGTTCAGTCTGTAACTGCTTTTGGACTGCGGTAGGGCAGCACCGTTGGTGGTGGTTTTTTGTTTACTCTGCTCTTTACTCTTTGGGGAGCCCGCCACCCAGCTTTCAATAAATACACAGAAGCTTTTTCTTTTCTTTTTTTTTTTTTAATGAATGTTCAACCTTAACTTGGCTTATTTCTACTCAGCTTTTCTTAAATTATCCTGTCTACCTTTTGTCTCTGGGCTTTATCTTTCTCTAATTTATATACCTTTCTTTATTTCTTACTCCATGGCTTGCTGGCTCTGGATGTCCTCCTCACCTTGTTTTTCTTGCTCTTGGATACTCTCTTCCCAGATTTCTCCTCCTATTTATCCTCTCTGCCTGCCGTTCCTGCCTATCCTTTCTCCTTCCTAGCTATTGGCCTTTCAGCTCTTTATTAGATCAATCAGGTGTTTTAGACAGGTAAATAACATAGCTTCTCAGAGTTAAATAAATGCAACAGAAAAGAATGCAACACATCTTTGCATCATTGAACAAATGTTCTACAACATAAACAAATGTAACCCATCTTCAACTAATATTCCACTGCACAGCATATCATGGCAAGAGTGTCCTGGAAAAAGATACTTTTCTGGGTAGGAAAGAGAAAGAAAAAGGTGGCATCAGTAGATCCCTTTGAGGGCATGACCCAGTTCCCTAAGACCTCACTAGAACTCCCTCCTCCTCCTCCTCCTCCTCCTCCTCCTCCTCTTCCTCCTGCTCCTTTTGAGATATGGTCTCACTATGTAGCTCTACAGGCCCTGGAACTCACTATGGCTGGCCTTGGACTAACAGAGATCTACCTACCTCAGCTTCCTGGGTGCTAGAATTAAAGGTGTACCCACCTTGTTTGGGCATACTTCTTAAAAGTCCTTTCTTCTCCATTCAACCCAGCTTGGGGATGAAGCTTTTAATAAGTGAGGGACTAGCTCACCTACAGCACAGTAGATGCTGTCTCTCCTCCAACTTTACAAATGAGCATGACGACATCTGTCTCTGCTGAGAATGGATATGTGGCCCTCTCCCTTAAACCCCACAAGCAGTATCTGTGGGCCATCTCACCAGTTGGAAAGAAAGCTGGAGTTAACCTTGCCTTTCTGCTGACAACTAAGTCAATTGTCAAGCCTGTTCTTTGTGTGTGTTTGTGTGTGTGTGTGTGTGTGTGTGTGTGTGTGCGTGCGTGCGTGCGTGTAACCAAGTTGATTGTCAAGACTGTTTTGTGTGTGTGTGTGTGTGTGTGTGTGTGTGTGTTTAACTTTTCTTTAGGAATAGATCCTATTTTCCACAAAAAGAACATCACCCAATTTACATGCTTATTTTTCATCAATAGAAACACAGGATTCATAAATACAACATTGCAGCGTGGCTCATCTGGCTGGTGAAATATTGAGATACACAGAACTCATAAATTTACCACCACGGTGTGGCTCATCTGGCTGATGGAACATTGAGAGGCTGGAGAACAGAAAGACAGCTGGAGGGCTTTGACAGTAATGGCGTGACTTTAGAACTCTCCCTGCAAACGAAATGTGTGAAGAGGGAAGCCCACCAATTCTCAATCGCTAGAGATGCATTCTGCTAAGATCCCACCCGTTGCTGCAATTTCACTGCCAACGTGAAAGGAAAATGACCAGAATGCTTTTAAACTGCCTAATGAAACAATTAAGTAGTTAAAATATGATTGCCATAAATGGCATTTGAATTCAATGAGGATGGTGGAGATTGCTTCTGTGACGTTCAGTGAAATGATTTAAAAAGATAAGAGGGGCTGGGGAGAAGACTCAGTCAGTGAACTGATTACCACACAAGAATGAAGACAAGAATTTGGATTTCCAGCACCCACATCCAAAGCACATGGGGCAACACATACCTGTAATGCCTGCACTGGGGAGGCGGAGTCAGAAGCATTCCTGGGGCTTGCTGGCCAGCCAGTATAGCCAAATCAGTGGAATCCAGGATCAGTCAGAGATCCTGTGTCAAAACAAGGTGAAAGTGATTCCAGTTAACACCCAACTTTGACCTCTACCCTATGTGTGTGTACTCTCTCTCACACACACACGCAGAAGAACAAATTGGTAAAATAACAGTAATAACACATTTCAAAGTGGCTACATATAAAATGCAACAAAGAAAAGAGAAACATAAAATGCAACATAACTCTGAGTTATGGTCTATTTCAGTAACTAGATGGGCCAAGTAGACATATTCAAACAGTAGGAGCAAACCTACAGAACAACTCACTCCTTAATTAATTCCTACCCTGATTAAATAAAACCAAACAAAGCAAGCAAAAAAAAAAGTCGACATAGTAAAATGATAGTAGAAATCTATTCCCTCTCTATGGATACAAAATTTTAATATATTTGGTTGTGGCAGACTGTTGAGCCGGTCAAATACACATGTGACTTGGTGTGCAAATCAGAGTGCTGGCATTCTTTTGGTTTGTTCGTTATCATACAGGGTCTTACTATGTAGTTTGGCTGGCCTGGAATTTATCAGGTAGTCCAGGCTGGCCTTGAACTCATAGAGATCTACCTGCTTCTGCTTCCTGAAAGCTGAGACTTAAAGTGTGCGCCCACATGCCCAGTTCTCAACCCCAAATGGAGAAATGAGCCTCCTGCCTTAACCTGGCCCTGGGACAGACCACATCCATACAACTTGGGATGTTCAATCTGCTATTGCTGAAGTCTGGTGTTGAAAGCCTAAAATTAAACAGACGTTTCCTTTCGGGGCTCTGGGATTTGTCCTATTTGCATTGCACAGATTGTTCACATTCCTTGGTGTCTAAAGTATGGAAGGCTGGAATCTGTTTGCAGCTCTTTGCATGTATTTATTTAGAGGTGGACTAGTCCCTGCAGGCTAGACTGGTCCTATAGCAACAGGGACAAGAGGTCAGGCCTCCTCTGGATTGAGAAGGATTTGAAACCTCTGGAGGAGCTAGGTGTTGTAGTGACAGGTTACATCTCCATTTGGGGCTTAGGAAGGTGGGAGGTAGTTTAGAGATCTTAAAGAAAAGCCTGTAGAATGGCTTTGTTTTCATGGTGGCGTTCTGAACTATGCAAACTCAGACCAAAGCATTTGAAATTATATCCTTCTCTGTGTACTAGAAGAAAATACCTGCTATTTAAGTCTAATTCTTATTTCACACAGCTGCATATTCTAATTCTATGCATTACACGGTGCATAGAATGTAGGTATATATATAGAATTATATATGTGTATGCGTGTTGCATGTAATTATATATATGCTGAATGTATTTATTCTGAAATTTTGTATTTCAGAGTTGATATTTAGAAAATAGACACATACTTCAAAGTTTACCTTAAATGTTTATGTTAGTTATAGAGTTAAGGTTCATGATTCTACTAGGTCTAGCCTAAAAAGGAAGACTTGATTGTCTTCAAAATGAAGAGTCTCAACTCTGGTTGACCCAGTACTCACATGATACAATATGATGGTTAATTCCAATTGTTATCATGATTCTATGTTTTAAAATCTCTAATAAGAAGTGGAAAACAGGGAACAGTGGGCCGAAGGGGAAATGGGAAAAACGGGGTGGGGAGCTCTAATTAAGGAAGAGGGAGGAGATAAATACAGAAGCAGGGAGAATGGACATTGTTTCAATCCCTGGAGCCCACATGCTGGAATGAGAACTGACTCCATAAGTTGCCTTCTGACTCCCTAGTGCAGTGCATGTTCAAGTGCACACACACACACACACACACACACACACACACACACACACAAATAAACACGATTAATTTTAAAAAATTCAGTGATCTAGTAAGTTGATGAAGGATGGACTTGTGTTGGTTAATTTCAATTATGACATAATTGGATTGATAAATACTTAAGGCATTTATGAGGCACAACTTTGTGTTTTTAGGAGCTTTTTCAAATAAGATTAGCAAAAGAGTAAGACCTATCCTTAATGTCAGTAACACTAATTCATAGGCTAGGATTCCAGACTGAATGAAGGGGGTGGGGAGATGATGTGGGATTCCCCTCTGTATACTAAGAATATGTTTTATTACCATTGGTTAATAAAGAAGTTATTTTGGCCTATTGCAGGGCAGAAGATAGCAAGACCAGAAATCCAAGCAGAGATAGAGGAGGAAAGAACACAGAGTTAGAGAGATGCCATGTAGCTGCCGAAGGAGAAAGACATCAGAACTTTACCTACAGTAAACCACAGTCTCGTGGTGATACACAGATTTAAGATATAAGAGCTAGGTAGTAATACGCCTAAGCCATTGGCCAAACAGTGTTGTAATTAATAGAGTTTCTGTGTGATTTTTTTTGGGGGGGGGTTCTGGGCAGCTGGGAAACCAAAGTAGAGTCTCTGTTTACAGAGAGGGGTGAGTGGATCTGACTAAAGGCTGGCACTTCCTTTCCTCAGCTTCCTGTTCCGCCAGGATATGGGGAATCCCAGCCACAGACTCTTACTAACCTGAATTTGGTCGTGCCCTGCTTGCTATGATGGCTTTCTTCTCTCACAATTGTTTCTTCAAAGACATTGGGCCTCACAGAGGAAGAAAAGAATGAACATGGGTCCAAATTAACTTTGACTGTCAGTTTGATACAACCTGTTGTCCTCTGAGAGAGGAACTGCCGAGTTCAGCTGAGCCTGAGGTCATGGTTAGTGGGAGGAGGGGAATGTCTTGATTGTTACTGATTTTGGAGGGCCCAGATCACTTGGTCTGATGGTCCGGGGGTATATAAGAAAACTGGGTAAGCATGAGCTTATGAGTGAACCATCAAGCAACATTCCCCCCTGGTTTCCACTGTACTTCCTCAGCTCTGAGGGAGTGCTCTGGTGAGAGGCAATACTGGGTACGATAGCAAGCAGGCCCATCTTGAGTTCCTGCCTGTAATGTCTGCCTCAGTGATGGACTGTGACCTGGGACTGTGCACTAAATAGACCTTTCCTCTCCTGAGTTCCTTTCGGTTAAAGTGTTTTGTCAAAGCAATCAAAGTGTTACATCATAGCAACCAGAGTGTTTCATCACAGCAATAGAAAAGCAGCTAATACAATAAGCATATCATAGTAGTTCTTAAAGTCTAACTTCTAAAGCAGTTTTAAGTTCACAGAAAAAAAGCATAAGAAGACTGCATCAAGTTCTATCATATATCCCCACTGCATTCACGGCTCCCTTGTTATCAGGAATGGTACCTTGTTGCAGTGGATGGTCCTACTTCAACACATCACAGAGTGCACACTTTACATTGGGGCTCGCTCATTGTGGTGCCCATTCTACATAAATAACTGGGTTAGTTACTCTTTGTTTTGCTTGGATTCCTATGGTGGGCGGTTTGTCATTTTAAGAAAAAAAAATCACTGATTTGAAACCATTTAACCCGCCAACACAACCTGCATCAGTCTGCGCTTGTAGCTGTCACTTTACTTGTGACCCTACATAGACAGACAAGTGTGGGTCTGCCAGACTCTGAACTCTTATCATTGTTAATCATCCCCTCTTTTCATATTTGCTTTTTTATGTTTCTGTTCATGCATTGCTTGCATGTCTGGTTTCCTGGGAGGTTAGGAGAAGGCATCAGATAACCTGAAACTGGAGCTACAGAGGCTTGTAAACTACAATGTGGGAGCTAGGAACCCAGCCCAAGTCCTAGAAGAGCAGTAAATGCTCTTGACTACTGAGCCATCTCTCCTCAGCCTACCCTTTTTCTCTTGCATATTCTAGTTATGACACTAACATATAAGATGGGTACAACCCTTTAAAAAGTATGTTGTATGTTAATAATATATTGACTATGACTATAATTTCAATTGTTAAGGAATAGCTATGCTGAGTTTCACTATATGGCAAATAAGCATATAGAAAGATATTGTACATCATCAGGGAAATAGGAAATACAAACTAAGACACTGAAGCATCATTACATGCTTAGAAGAGTGGGCAGGATCCACAAAACACACAAAGATACACAATGATGAAACTCCTACTAAATGCTATTGGGAATGCAAATTGGCATGAACACTTTGGAATACAGTTTGACAGTTTCTTATCAAATTAATTATAGTGGAATATTATTTGTGTTTTAATAAATAAAGTTTGCCTGAAGATCAGTGCAAAACAGCCATACTAGTCAGCTATACAGGCCAGGCAGTGGTGGCACACACCTTTAATCCCAGTAGCCATACTTTTTAGCCATAGAGGATGGGCGGTGGTGATGCACACCTTTAATCCCAGCACTAGAGAGGAATATAAGATGGGAGGAGACAGGTGTCACTCCCAGTCTCAAGCTGAGGTTTCGTAGAGACAGGATCGCCCATTTTCAGTCTGTGGCAGAGGTAAGAGCCAGCGGCTGGCTGCTTTTCTTTTCTTTTTTTTTTTTAAAGATTTATTTATTTATTATTTATATAACATTCTGCCTCCATGTATGCCCACACGCCAGAAGAGGGCACCAGATATCATTACAAATGGTTGTAAGCCACCATGTGGTTGCTAGGAATTGAACTCAGGACCTCTGGAAGAGCAGCCAGTGCTCTTAACCTCTGAGCTATCTCTCCAGCCCTGCTTTGCTTTTCTGATCTTCAGGTTGAACCCCAATATCTGTCTCTGGGTTTTTATTTTCCATGCTACAATTAACCATTCGCTTAACATGTGACTCAGTGTTCATGCTCCTTGTAGTTAACCAAATGAGTTGCAAATGTGTATGTACAAAACCTACCCGTGGATGCCTACAGCAGTTTTATCTCATAGCTGCCAATCTTGGACCATTGAAGATGGCCTTGAATGAGGAAAAGGATAATAAAACTGTGTACATCCAGACAATAAAGTATTACTTAGTACTAAAGGCAAGTGAGCTACCCATCTAATCTGAAACAGTTATATGTAGTATGATTTCAACTATATAGCATTTAGGACAGGCTAAGCTGTGAGACAGCATGAAAACCAGTGGTTGCTAGGCATTAAGACAGAGAGAAAGATGTAGAAGATAGAACAAAAAGAATTTTTTAAGGCAGTGAAACTATTCTGCGCGATACCACAGTAGTAGGTGGAGACATGTTTTTATACACTTATCTAAATCTATAGAATGTACACCACAAAGAATGAACCCTGATATAAACTGTGAATTCTGTGATAATGTCAATTGCATCATTTACATTTACACACAGCATGCTTTTAAAAAAAAGGGCAGTGTCATGCCTAAAATATAAAAGAGAAAACTATGTGCTGGAGAGATGTTTTGTTCAGCAGTTAAGAGTACTTGCTGCTCTTTCAGGGAACATGGGTTCAGTTCCTGGCACCCACATGGCAGTTCATAAACCCTCTGTCACTCCAATTTCAAGGAATCTGATGCCCCCTAAGGGTACCTAGCAGGCATGTAAGCAGTACACAGACAGACAGACATGCAGGCAAAACTCTCACAGACATAAAATAAAAACAAGTAAATCTAAACGTTTTAAAGTGAGTAACAGTGATAGGAGACGTTAGACCAGAGTCATTTGTCTGTGTACTGGCCACCATGAATGTGACAGCTACAGAGGGAGGCTGATCTTACACTGGCAGATTTCTATCCCAAATCTTCAGTGCTTTCCTTGTTTAATGGCAAACAAGTAATTTAGTAAAGCAAGCAAAATAAAGTATAGCCTTCCCAATTGTTTTTTTTTTTACTTCAGATCCTTCAAAGAAATTCAGTATATATTAAAAAATCACACAAAAGATATTCTGTTAAATTAACCCTGAGGGATAATATCTCTATCATAATGTCAGCTGGGGCACAAAATATGATGTCATCAGTGAAGTGGTGCCTCTCACTTGCAGACTCTAGGGTCCAGACTGTGATACTGTGGGGTGTGAGCAGTAAGTTTCTGCCTGCCATACACTGGTTAGCAGGGAAGTTGATATTCTAATTAACATTTCATAATGATTAATAAACAGATTTATGAAGATCCAAGATTGAAGTGTACTTTAGAAACCCTGGTCATTGGTAACAGAAATATGTTTCCGTAAATTTATTGTCCTCCTCTTACAGCAGTCACTAACGACACAGAGAAATTGAAAACACAGACAATCCCAGGAACCAGTGCAATGCTTCAGGGATTTGAATTATTTTTGATGAACATTAATTTTAGATAATAGAAATAAATGGTTATCTCATTTTAAAAGATAATCTGCATTTATATTAAAATGAACTAGAGTTGCAGAATATATGACCAAATAGGATGTTCAATTTGCAGCAAATATGTCTGAGGAGATATTAAAATTTGTCAGAATTGTGTTTACCAAAAGGTCTACACAGCACTGTAGTAACACATTTGTCATTATTATTTGTACGATTTTAGGGCTTGAATCCTTGCTGTCTTGCATATCAGGTGAGTACTCTATCATTGAGATACATCCCCTAACCCCATGCTATCATTTTTTAATTGAAAATAGATTTTTTCATACAATATATTCTGATGATAGTTTCTTCTCTCCTAGGTCCTCCCAGATCTTCCCCACTTCCACACACATCCAAATCCAAACCCTTTCTTGCTCTCATTAAAATACAGACATCTAAAAAATAATAATAAAAACAAACAAACCAAAATGAGACAAAATACACAGAAAAAAGAGCCAAAAACGAACAAAAAAATACATACAGACAGAAATACACACACACACATACACACACATAAATAAGAACAAAATCAGAAACCTTAGTAATATATAGGCAAAAGATCTATAAGATTAAAAAAAGCCCAGATAAAGCATTGTGAGACAAAAAAATAAAACTTTATAAAATATGATTTGAATTCATTTTGTGATGGCCATTTACTGCTGGGCATGGGACTTGCCCTTTAGTGGGTTTGTGTACCTAGTGAGTCTCTGTTGGAGAAAACTAACATTCCCTTTGTGAGTGGGTATCAGCTGAAGATAACTTTTGTGTGAGGGATGGGGGCATGTGTCTGCTTCTCCTCTCACAGAGGACCCCACTGCGTGCAGACGTATGTAGGTCCCGTGTAAGCTACCAGCGTCTGCAGGCTCACACATGTGCCGGTCCTGTTGTGTTTAGGAGGCCTTTTCCCTTGGTGTTCTTCACTCCTTCCCCCCCCCCACCTCTGGCTCCTTTAGTCTTTCCACCTTTTCTCCCACAGAGTTCCTTGAATCTTGAGGGGAGGGATTTTAGGAAGACCATTTAGGACTGAGTGTTCCAAGGTTGGCCGCTCTCTGCACGTTGCCCAGTTGTGTGTCTGTGTACTTGTTCTCAGCTACTGCAGGAGGAAGCTTCTCAGCTGAGGCAGACACTGACCTATGGGTTTTGCAGAATGTTGTCAGGAGAAATTTCATGGCTGCATTCCTCTAGTAGAACAGTAGCATTTGGTTTTCCCCTATGTTCATGGCCTATCTTATCTCAGGGTCTCGGCCAGCCAGGCAGTGTTGGGCTTTAACTCTAATAAGATTTAAATAAGATGGGTTGCATCTTATGGAGTGGGCTTTCATTCTGATAAGATAGTGGTTGGATACTCCCACAACTTCTGTGCCACTATTGCACCAGCACATCTTGCAGGTCGGTCACCATTGTAGGTTGCAGAGTTTGTAGGGTGGTGGTGCCTTTCTCCTAGGGTATTGTACGATATTAGGAACACTAGTCAGTAGAGGGAAAGGCTCCGGGAAGGAGCCAGCCTGACTTCTCCATGATCAGTGAGTCATGTAGGTGTCTTCTTCAGCCAAAGGGCCTCACAATAAGTTTGTGAAGAGCAACCAATACCACACTGCTTTTAAAATCATTGTTCTAAAGGGCTCGAACAGAAACATTACGTGTTTTACTCATGGATGTGAGATATGAATCAAGGAAAAGCAGATTAAGTTTTTAGAAACAAGACTGGCTTAGAAATCAAAAGTTTAGACTGATCACACAGCAAGGCTTCCCTCCCCACTGTCTGACCAGAGAGTGAAGAATTGAAGGCTGAAGCAGTGAGTTCGTGCACGGATAGAAATGCTTTGTTTCCAGATGCTTTCCCAGGCAGTTCGTGACTGCGTCTGGCTCTCAGTCCAGGGGCCGCCTTAGGCCTTTGGGCATGGAGAATAACACAGATGCAAATGCACGGGCCATAATGAGCTCAGTGAAATAAGGAGAGCGAGAGGAAGGTTCCTCAGTCTCTCCATTTCCAAACAGCTGCCTCTATGCATTCCAGTCCGGCTTGAGCCCAACATCCCCTGTGCAAGCAAATTCTGTTTATCCGTGTGCAAATATCACAATGCATAGGCACACCCATTTGACATGTATCCAGTAGTCAAGAGGAGAGGTGCAGGGTAGAAAGACTGCATCAAGAGGAAAGAGGTGAGATAGTGTCTTAGTGAGAGTCTCTACTGCTGCGAAGGGACACCATGACCACAGCAACTCTTATAAAGGAGAACATTTAATTGAGACTGGCTTACAGTTTCAGAGGTTTAGTACATTTTCATTATAGTGGGAAACAAGTCAGTATGCAGACAGACACGGTGTTGGAGATGTAGCTGAGAGTTCTTCATCTTGATCTGCAGGCAACAGGAAGTGAACTATGTCCCACACTGGGTATAACTTGAGCATATGAGAACTCAAAGCCCATCCCCACAGTGACACACTTCCTCCAACAAGGCCACACATCCTAATACTGCTCTTCCTATAGGCCAAGCATTCAAATGCATGAGTCTATTGGGGCCATACCTACTCAAACCACCACAGATTATAATTCCCAATCCTAGCTGACATAAGAATCTCTAGGGAAGACTTTAAAAATAGTGATGCCTGATATTCTCATTTTTACTTCTGAAAAATCATTTTAGTAGGTGTGTGTGCATGTGTGTTTGGTGTATGTACACATTTGTGGGTATCCAGAGCTGTCCTCTGACCTCCAACACGGGCTGCAGCAGGTGCATACACACTATAAATAAACGTTACCAAAAAACTCTGCTCAGATAGAATCACAACCTTGCACAAAGGTTTTGTTGATTTGTATAGCCGAGGACTGTTATTTCAAAGTATCTTATGTAATCCTCCTCATTTTCCCTTTAAAACCTTTCCCTCCTCAACCTTGTTGAGCCTGCTTAGAAGTTTACCATGCCACAAGCCTTCTCACTATGATGAAATGCTGCTCCCCAGTAAGTTTAATAAGATTTTATTTACTTAGCTAGTTAGTTATTTGTGTGCGTATATGTACGCATGTGCAAACACACCAAAATGCATGTAGAGATCAGAGAACAATTTGTGAAAGCTGGTTCTCTCCTTCCACTATGCAGGTCTTGGAGACAGATTCTGTGCCGTCAAGCTTGACAGCAAGTGTGTTTACTCACTGAGCCGTGGCACTGGCCCTAAATCTAATCCTTAAAGAACAGCTCTCTGCTGCTGCTTGATTTGACAACAGCCAGCTTAATTTATTCTGTAGTGATATCTACTCACGTTGGCTGAGGGCATGACTTTAGCATCATGCTTCTTGTTAGTATTGCAGGTTTCAGCAGAGTCGAGGGAATAAACTCCATGGTACAGCATGTGCTTAGCAAGGTTGAGGCTTTGGGTTAAGTCTCCGAACCAAAGGGGGAAATAAAAACAAACAACAATGACAAAAACAACCTCATTGTTTTAATGTAATGCATGCCTGTGGAGCAACTAGGTACAATGGAAGGATGAAACCTTTCCCTTTTGCCTGCGTGATATTTTTACAAAGTTAATGCATGGATGTTGAATGGCAGAGGGAAAAGAAGCTGGGCAGGGATGATGGCTCTGTGGTTATAGCTCTTGCTATGCAAGCAGCAAGCATGAGAACAGCTCAAATCCTCAGGATTCACATGAATGCAGAGGATGTGTGTTGCAGCTCTCCCGTAATTCTGGTGCTCAGAAGGGAGCTAGGTCATCCCTGGAACAAGATGGAGGGGCTGTATCAGTATGTTCTGGTTTGAGTGAGAGACCCTCAGGGAATAAGATGGAGAGCAAAGACACTCTGAAGCAACTTAGAGATTTGCAGACACACATACAAACATGCATATGCACGTGCACGCGCAAACACACACACACACCAGAGAAGACCAGAAGAGGAGTGTGGATCCCCTGGAGCTGTAGTTATAGACAATTTTGAGACTCTTGATATGCTGCTGAGAATTGAACTTGGGTCCTTTGAAAGAGCAGCAAGCTCTCTTAGCCACCAAGCCATCTCTCTAACCTCTTTCTAATCTTAGTTATACTTTGATTCAAACCTGCAGGAATAAAGATCCAGAATGGTGAGCAGAAGGGCCAGGGGTGAGAAATAAAAAAGATGGAAAAATAAAGAACACGAAAGCAATACCTGAGACCAAGAAGTCTTGCATAACCTGAAAGACTTATGCCAAGCAAATTTACTAAGTACAGAATCAAATATACTATTTGTGGGGGTGGGGCAGGGGTGTGGCCAAGGTCAGTAGAGAGCCATGTCAGACGATGTTGGCAAAGAGAACATGAAATAATCTAAGACACAGTTGCCTAAGGACTGATAACCACAGCCCAGGGAGATGAGTCTGGTCCACAGAAACCACAGCCTTGACTCCTTCCAAACATTGGCTTCAGCCCTAGACCAGTCCTGCCAAGTTCAGTCCTGGACAACAAAAGCAAAGTTCTCTTTGTCCCTTCGTCAGGGTCTATGAGAAAGTTGTGCTGGTCTGGCTCCCCACAATGACTGTGGAACTAGGCTCTCATCTATAGAGTGTGAAGAGCAAATGTTTATGACATATTGTTCCTACTTTCCTAAGTGTCATTGAAGGTGGGTGTTTTACTTTCCCAAAAAATGATCTCACCAGATTTCAATGTCTCTCTCCTTCTTGAGTCAGAGCCTGTCTATGCTTGCTTCCCAACTATGTAGACTAGCTCATGGCTACTAGTTCATGAAGGGCAGAGGAGCCCTAATCAAGGAATTTGGGGGTATATACCAAGTGATCTGCAAGAAGAACTGGGAAAATGTGCATATGTATGCACAAGCACATCTTCATGAGTGAGGAAAAGAAATGGCCATTTATTAAAGGTATTGGTCAATTATTAATTATTAAGTATGCCTATAATGCAGAAGCCAGTAGAGTGTTTCTCTTTCTGTATCACATTTCAGATGCTGAAGACACTTCAGAATATTGTGATGTTTAGCACTGTATAAAATCAATGGTTTTAGATCAGCTACTAGATCGTTATATTTCAGCATATACAGTGGTAGTTCACACATTTGCTTTACATGCATTTAAGCAGATATATCTCAGGATAATGGTACCTTTTGTAATCCTAGGCATTTATATGTTTGAAGGGTAATTGAAAGACAGGTCCATAAGTTTTACTAGGCCTTTACAGAGAACTCTGTCCCATAAAAATGTAAGATCCCTGACTTAGGGGATGGTAGATCTTCAAAACAAGGAGCTCGATAAAGCCTCACTCCAAACAGAACCACATACCTGTAGACACTTACATAAGAGAGAATTACACCTGGGGGGTCTTTGAATCCATGATATTGAAATAAAGTATTATAATCACGTAAATAGTTTTTAATTATTTTATTATTTTTAAAGAATACTAAAAAGAATTAGGATATTGAAGTCCAACATTTTAGTGAAGAAAAATTAACAAATGCACAAATTTGCTTGAAGGAGATCGTTGGAGACCCCTGATTTGAATTGATTTCAATGAAGGTATTAATTAGTGCAACATTATACCTCTAGAATTTTTGAAGGGATCTGATATTCAAAGAAAGGAAAATGGGTCCATAATATTTAACTGGAATTTTTAGCTGTTGAATAGATACTATTCTTATCTCATATGTTTTGAATAGAAACACCTATGTTTAGAAGCTTAAAATATTTATTCTTAATCCATAATGGAATCAAAACATGAATATCATAATAAATAATTTCATTTTTAGTGCAATAAGGACAATAATGACATTAAATTTGTACCATGCTATTCATTCATGCTGTGACAATGAATTTTAAATTTTAATTCAGATCTTAATAAATGCTAGATCTTGAAAAACTATATAAGCTATCCTTAAATTAATTTATTTCTAAATTATGCTTTTGCTACACAATTAATTTAAAGCAAAAGAAGTTACAGTCAAATGGGAAAAATCTGAGTGTCTCTATATTTTAAATATTACTAAGGTTGTACAAAATATAATGGTTGCAAATCCACTTCATATATGAAATGACTATTTTATGGCCTATACATAAAGTTTTTAAATTCCCTTGAAGTATTACAGATGTCATTGTTTAGATTTTTTATTGTTTAGATCTTACACACTCTCCAAAGCCTTTTGTGTTGAGGGCCTGGTTCCCAGCTGGAGGAAGGTGAGGGTTAACGGAAGGAAGTTAGGTCATTTGCAGTGCGCTCTTGAAGGGGCCATTGCCACCCAGCTCCTACTTCCCTCTCCTCTCGATTCCTGGAGGCCACAGGATGAGTGTCCCCTCCCCACCATGTGTTCCTTGCTATGATGTTGTGACCTATGCGGGCCAGAGAGCAAATGGAGCAGCTGGCCGTCATGTGAAACTGCAGAATTCATGAACAACAACGCAAGTTTCCTCCACCCCAGTCACTTCTCTTAGATATTTTGTCACAGTGACAGAAAGCAAGCACCATAGGCCACTCTGGAACATGTCTTTGGGAATCAAATAAGCAGCTGGATAACAATATCTCAAAAAGAAGACTTAGTTCACCATAGAGTATTAATGTTAGCTGAAGAAAGACCCAGGCTTGTCCCTAACTTTTTGGCAGACTCTGGATCACACAAGACAATCTATATTAACAATATAATGTAGTGAGAGCTTTGGATCGTGCATGATCAGATTAACTTCTGTAGGGGGTGGTGGCAAAGTACAGCTATATGCATGTAGATAACTATGTCTATGAGACCAGGCTCCCTTACAAAGTCATCTAGGCTCAAGCAAGCTTTCCTGGTTGGCAATACCCACACAGGCTGTGGCACAATATTGGGAGGAGTCAGCGCCATTTGTACCTCAACTGGGAAAACCTTGCACATGGAAGTCTGGGGACTCTGTCTGTGTTCCTTTGTGCTTTGTCTACAATAATTATAACATAATTATAAGTATATCAGCTTTGTGTTCTTGAGAACCCATTAACTTGTAGCTGGTGTCAGAAAGGGAGAGGATCTTGGGAACTTCTGAATGTCATAGCTGACTACTGAGCCCTATACATCCATGTAAGGAAGAAGCTATTGATTCTCCACTCTACTCTCTCCTACCTGCTTTCCTCCACATCATCTCTAACATTCCCTTGTTCTGGGGGAAGATGAGCAAGAAGAGGAAAAGAAGGCATCTTCCTTCTCATTCCATGGAATGAAGAACCAGTGACTGCCTAGAACAGGAGGCCAACAGCACCCAAGGGCCTCAGTGTGCAGGGTTTTGAGATTCTCAGTAGCTCTGTCCCAGGGACTATAACAGCTTTTGTCCTCTGGGGAAGGCCCTCTTTTCTCTTTTTGGTCTTTCTACATCCCCCAACATCTTGTCCAACACTCTCTGAATTAATTTTCTTTCGGCTTTCAGGTTTCCTGAAAGTACAATGACTGATAAAGATTTCCTATGGTAATAATAAGTCTTGCCTTTTTTATCAGATAGAAATATTATGAACATCCTCTACCCACTGGTTGCTAGGTTTCTCTGTGGTTAATAAAGAGCCATTTAATTTCACAGTGTTATAATCCCACAAAGGAAAGCATGATTCTAGGAAACACCTGTAAAATAGTGAAGGTCTCTATTAAAAGGAACAATGGAAACATACACATTTTAAAGTGTGCTTGCTGCAACAGGATGAATTTAAAAGACCGGGTCCGGTTGTTCCATATTTATGATATTTACTCTCTCTAGTCATAGAGCCACATGGATGGTCATCAAGAGGATAAACTCTGCAATCAAATGTCATTTCTGCCATCTATTGGCAACTTGGCCTTAGCTCTCTCTGTGAGTCATTTCCTTATGTGAAGAAAGGGAATAGAAATAGAAACAGGCCTATGTCAGGGACACGGGAGACAGCTCAGTACGGAAGGTCCCTCCACACAAATATGAGGACCCAAGTTCCATTCTCAAAACCCTCATAAAAACTGGGCATGAGGGCTGCAGATATGGCTCAGCTATGAAGAGCACTCGTTGCTGAATTTGGTTCCCAGAAGCCAGGTCAGGTGACACACAACTGCCTGTAACTCCAGTTCCAGGGCATGTGCATGCACGCATGCACACCCCACACACACAAGCCCCAGGAGTAGTACTAGCTAGTTTTATGTAAACTCAACACAAGCTAAAGCCATTTGAGAGGAGGGAGTCTCCACTGAGAAAACGCCTCCATAAGACCAGGCTGCAGGCTAGCCTGTAAGGCACTTTCTTAATTAGTGATCGGAGGGGAAAACCACAGTCCATTATGAGTGGAATCATCCCTGGGTTGGTGGTTCTGAGTTCTATAAGAAAGCAGGCTCAGTAAGCCATGAGGAGCAAGCCAGTAAGCAGCCCCCCTCCATGGCCTCTGCATCAGTTCCTGCCTCCAGGTCCCTGCCCTGCTTGAGTTCCTGTCCTGACTTCCTCCAGTGATGCAGGAAGATACGGAAGTGTAAACCCAATAAACCCTTCCCTCTTCAATTTGCTTTTGGTCATGATGTTTTCTCACAGCAGTAGTAACCCTAACTAGAACAAGGGTGGATAAAATAAATCTTAAAGCAAACAAACGCTGGGTATGGGAACACACATCTGTAAACACTGCAGGGGATTGGAGAGTAGGGAGAGAAACATTAATCCTGAAGGTCAGTGTCCAGACAACTCTGCTAAGATGTGACAAGCTCCAGGTTCAGTGAGAGACCTTTCCTGTAGCAAGTCTTTCTCTGTACTGCCAATTCCCAAATAATGACATGAAGATTCACTATTAATTATGAAAGTTCAGCCTTATCTTAGGCTTGTCCCACTATTTCCTATAATTTAAACTAACCAATTTATTTTCATCCACATTCTGCCACACGCCTTGTTACCTCATCTTTCCTTACTGCTCCATGTTGCTTTCTCTGCCTCTGGCTGGTGACCCTACATTTCTTCTTCACCAAGTTCTCTCTGTCCCCAGAAGTCCCACCTAACTTCTTCCTGTCTAGCTAATGGCCATTCAACTCATTATTAAAGAAATCACAGTGACACATCTTCACACAGTGTAAAGGAATATTTTGCAACACTTTTCTCAAAAAATAAGTTGGTTAGTGGCTGAGGAAGACAACCGACTTCAATCCCTGGCCTCCATTCACATGTACACACACATGTGAAACTGTGAGCACACATAACACAGAACTCTCTTTCCTCTCCCTCATCTCTTTCTCCCTCTCTCTCTCTCTCTCTCTCTCTCTCTCTCTCTCTCTCACACACACACACACACACACACACACACACACACACACACACACACACACACTTACCACATTTGGTAAGGGCTAGATACCCTAATAATCCATCCATATATGACCAGAATGTTTCACGAGCAAGACTAATGGGAAAGGGAGGCTATTTTATCTCTCATCCATTTAAAATGTATTCAGTGGAAGAAGATCTATCTCTGTCCATAAATGAAAACCGTCAGGTGGTTCTCTAATGCGTCTTCTAAATAATCTAAACCAGATTAAGCACCAAAGAACCATGACGTTAGGATGTTGTGGCCCAAATAACAATTAAAGTTTCAGGTTTTTATTCCATTTCCCACTACTGGGATATTCTGAAGAGAAGCCAGGTTGGGAGGACAAACTTCTATTTTCTTCCTTTCCCTCACTTTATCCCCCCAGTCTTGTCCTCCCAACATGGCAATTACAGTTTATCAGCTGAAGTGGGAGGAAAGGTAAGGATGGGGCGGGCAGAGAGAAGAGGTAAGGGTGGGGTGGGCAGAGAGGAGAAGTAAGGG
>PVIU01028070.1:0-19501 GCA_004026605.1 Ondatra zibethicus | reverse complement strand
GAGGCATAGGCTTATTGCCCAGGGTGTAAAGAATCCAAACCAAGGGTGGAAGTTCCAGATTTTGAGTTTGGGTATCAGAAATCTTGGACCTTCATTCCTCATTGGCCTTCTCAAACTCTTCTAGCAACCAGGGCTTTCAGTTCTTGAAATTCAGCTCCTGTCTTTGGTTCTCCACAGCTTCTTATCTTTCATACACTCAACTTTTGTTGGTGATCTCTCACCTTCTCAATACTTACATTATTCTTCTTAGCATTTTGCACTTTGAACTTTAAAATATCCAGCTCAATCTGCTTTGCCCCTGATAAGGACCATTGTGGGAAAAAAGAACATTTTGGAGAAACATTTTTTTTTATGGTCTTAACTGAGGCTTGAAGGGAGTATACCATAGGAAAAGCCTTAAGCCTAACCCAGCAAGACTGGAAAACAGTCTGCTTTTATAGCTAGCATGTGGATGTGGCCTGCTTGTTCAGTTTTAATTCCATAGGTAACAGCATGGTTTCCAGCTTATAAATCTTAAGCTACATAAAGACCAATCATAAGTCCCATATAGGGAGTAATCCTTTTACTGATTCACCAGGTAGGCATCACTGGCAGAATTCAAATGAAAGTAGCAGCAGTACAAGCAGTTGCAGTACAACTAGTAACAACCCAGAGACAGATATTGGGGTTCATCCTGAAGGTCAGAAAAGTAAAACAGTCAGCCACTGTCTCTTACCTCTACCTCAGTCTGAAATGGCGATCCTGCCTCCAGGAATCTCAGAATGATACTGTGTGTGAGAGCTGTCTCCTCTCGTTTTGTATTCCTCTCTAGTGCTAGGATTAAAGGCGTGCCCAGTTTCTATGACAAACTAGTGTGGCTACTGGGATTAAAGGTGTGTGTCACCACTGCCTGATGTCTAAGGTTGATCAGTGCAGCTGTTTTACACTCTGACCTCCAGGCAAGCTTTATTTATTAAAATACAAATGAAATATCACTACAAGCAGGATGATCTAGAGTGTAACCAGTTTTGTCCTGTGTGGAGTCTTCCAAGGTTTGTGCCAGTTTCCGGTTATGACTATAGTAGAGCCTTCTGAAGCAGGAGTCGTGAGTTACTAATGTTCCTTGCAGTGGTAGTTTAGTTTCCTGAAGATATCAACGGAGTTCAGATTTGTTGTTATGTCATGATGTCAGTTTTGCTAGTTTCCATAAGAGACCCTGCTTGACAGTTTCATGTTCAGAGCATTTAAGCACGAGAGAACAGCTCTTTCAGTTTTCAATCCTACAGATGACTTGCCCACTCCTGTCAGCTTTTGCTCATTTGAATTAGCTAAGTAACGGATTATTGACTGAGTTATGCCTTTTTGCCTAGAAACTTTAGGAGGGTGATGGTATCCTGGAGTAATGTTTGACGGGAAAACTACAAATGAATAGGTAATTCATATATTAGCGACAGATACTAATGAAAGGAAGGAAGAAATATCTTAAGTCTAGGCTGTTTTAGAATCCATGGAGAAGAAAAAAATGAGTTGTTGGTAACAATGGCTGTCAGGATTATTCTAGATGAATGCAAAAATTTCTTGAGACTCAGGTAGAAATGGGGTGTTGATAAACATCATTACTATCTAAAATAGTGGAATTTTGAGCAAGTATTATGAATAATATTACTGAAGAGAGTGTGAGTTGGTGATAAAATGTAAGGGAACAGCAAACTCATCAATAACCCTCTGATCTTAAATTATATATTAAGAGCCGTCTGGCATTGAGATAGGGAGAATGGTATTTTTTGTTTGTTTTTCGAGACAGGGTTTCTCTGTAGCTTTGGAGCCTGTCATGGAACTAGTTCCTGTAGACCAGGCTGGTCTCGAATTCACAGAGATCCGCCTGCCTCTGCCTCCTGCGTGCTGGGATTAAAGGCATGCGTCACCACCACCCGGCAGAGAATGGTAATTTAATATGGAAAGTGAATGGGGTTACCATTTAGGAACTTGTAATAATGTGTTAGAGTGCTTTGGATAGGTTTTTAAATTTGATAAAAATGGTAGGAATAAAAGAGACTCTACTGTGTTTGATGCGTCCCAAATAGAGAGGAAACCTGACTGGTTATTAAGTGGGAGCTATTGGAGAGCAGAGAAGATGGATGGTCCTGGTGAACTTCTGTTGCTTAGAGAACTGTGTTTGAGGTTAAATAGGGTACAGATGTAGTCTGGTCCCCAGCTTTTACATAACATTTCTTCCTAATAAAAGAACTGGTCAGGAGGACAAGATAAGGAAGTCATGGCTGGAGAACAAATCTCTAAGAAAACAGAACAGGCCCAGCAGCATGACTGAGTGGGGCAAAAAGACTCACAACAGGCCCAGTGCAGACTGCCCTGGGTTCCAAGAAAGACGCGTATTCCTTCCCAGAGTCATGACGGATTGAGTGGGCAAAGAGATCCACACACAGGCCCACCCTGGTGTTTGAGGAGGAAACATGGGTCTTCCCAGTGTCTTTTGGCACTGGGCAGATGGGGCACTGAAATGGAGTGAGAGGGAGGAAAGAAGGAGAGAGGGGGTTCGGGTTTCCTTTCTTGTGGACAGAGGCATATTTGAAGAAGTGTAAACTGTGAGGAGCAGCTGAGGTGGGTGATTTGATTGCTGCTCGGTGCCATGCTGATGTCTGGGCCTGGACTGTTGCTGGAACCTATGCCTAGTTTCATGACTCCTTCCTTAAACACTGAGCCTATGCCCCTGATGGTTAATTTATTGTAAGATTGGATAAAACTAGTGCTAGAACTTTTGGTTCTTGTGAAATGAAAGGCAACTGTCCATCAGAAACAGTATGAAGTCTTTTCTTTCTTTCCCAAAAAGTCAGATTTATCATCTGTAGCCAGCTGTATTATGGGCCATCAACCAGCTCCCAAATCATGACACAGAGACATGTCATTAGTTAGGCATGCTCAGCCTTATCTTCTGCTTGATTCTTGCTAGCTCTAATGACTTAACCTGTTTCTCTTCATTTATGTTTTGCCTCAGTGCTTTCTTTTTTTCCTTCTGTATGTACTATTGTCTAGTTGGCTGGCTGGCCTCGGGTGTCTCCCTCTCTTTATTCCTGGTTCTTTTCTCTTGTTCTCTCTCTTTTTTTCTCTTTCTACTTATTCTCTCTGCCTGTCACTCCCACCTTTCTATCCCTCTACTGGCTAGGTATTGGCCTATCAGCTTTTTATTAGACCAAACAGATGCCTTAGGCAGGCAAGGTGAAATAGCAACACATCTTTACATCATTAAACAGATGCAGCATAAACAAAAGCAACACAACTTTACATAATTAAACAGATGCAGCATAAACAAATGTAACACATCTTTGTCTAGTTAAAGTAACATTCCACAGCATAAAAAATGTAACACATCTTTGTATTGTTAAAGTAGTATTCCACAACAGTCATTCCCCATTTATTCCCAGTACTTTCATTAATGTTGACCACGGTAGGCAGAAGCTTCTCGGACCAAGATTGAGAGTAGTACTAATCTGTGGATAGAAACATAAATATTTAGATGGCAATTTTACACCATGTACATTCAGCAAAACAGCAGTAGAAGGTTCAACCCTAGAGCCTATGACACAGTTAGCCATAGACTTTTGACTCAGTTTACAGTATTAAGCATGGATTCCCCTTCAGTGGATTGGTCCTCAGCCCCAGTCAGAAAGCAATTTATTACCCAATAATAGACTTGTCATCATTGTACAAGAAAACACAACTTGCTTGGCATATTGATATTGTGGCTTGCAGGGCTCACAGTTGACTAAGACCATTAATGACTTTTCTTTCCTTAACAGCCTACATAGAACCTTCCCATACTATAGAATCTAACCCCCAAGGAGCAAAGTTCTAGCTCAGATCTAGCTTAATTTCTCTATGTTGTGCAACCAAAGTGTGCAGTATCTTTGGCAATAGGGCCTTGCCATCTAGTTATGGTGGGTTATCAAAGAGAAATTGCAATCATTTGTGATATTTTTTGGTGGGGCAAGTGGGTCTTTTGGGTTCTCCTGGTCAAACAACTCTTAAGTGAGGCATCCCATACCTATGTCTTTTGGGAGGAACTTTTATCCACCCATGTAGGACACCTCAGTTTAAACTCTTTAAAAATTATTTTAATATGTTGTTATGTGAATGTTGGTTATTGATAAATTTTAGTTTTGAATTTGTAATATAATCAATGGAGCCATGGTGTTATTTTCATTAGTGTACATTAGTTATTGTTTCTTGGTAGAATACTTTAATTCAGACGGGTCTAAACATAGTAATCATTTGTTAGTGATTGACTTCTTTATGAAACACTTTGAAAGCCTTTCTCCATTCTAAAACTGAAGAAGGACGCTTAAAATGTTTTTCATTTTTATCTTTTTTTTCATGTGGATTTTAGAAGTTATGTGGTGATGTTATATCATTTGTCTTTTTAAAAAAGTTAATTCAACAGCCACTTCATAAATACCACTACTCCGGGTCAAAATGCCAGATTCGCCATCTCTATAGTTTGTATGGGTTGAAGGGTAGTGCCATTCTTAAACGTCACTTTGATGCTTGTTGTCATTACTCTGACTCATTGGGCGTTACTTCTTCTGAAACTGAAGAACATTGCTGATATTCTTAAAGACAGCTCTGCGAAGAGACCCCCTCCCCACTTTTAATAAAGTCTTGTCCTTCCATGTGACTTAACTGATGCATGACTCACAGTCTTTCCCTCACAGAGCATGCATGTAATCTGCCTCTCTGGTTAGCAGCTGTGGTTTCTTCTTGCAACATCTGCTTTTGTTTGCGCCCTTGCTTCCCAACATGCCTGTGGCAGAATGAGTCTTCCATCGCTGTATCTTCTTGTTCAGTGGATCTAGCTGCTTCATATTGATTCTAGTAATTGTTGGCTTTAAAGTAGTTTGTCTTTATTTTCTTCGTTACTGCATTTCCTCCACTATACTATGGTTTACATTTTATTTATTCGTGGAATAGATTAGAAGTTCTCTGACTCATGCCTCCTGCTCATTCAACAAAGCTTAGGCCCTGTAGACTGTTTATTGTCTTGTCTTGAATGGCAGGCTGACACCCTTCTAGAGCATACTGAATCAAGAAATCACCTGCCTTTGAAGAGGACATGTGTTGAAAACAGATGCCAGAGCCATAGAGTTGTCATTTCCCATCAGGCTCCAGCATCAGTCTCTAATACTTCAAAGATACTTTCCAGTCTTGTAGCGATGAGCAGCTGTGCTACCTCCTGTGTTCTCATTGGATTTTGTTTCTAGTTTTGACAGTTCTTTTAGATGGAAAAATAGATGAAGGAGTATTAAAGTATGAGAGCATATTGACCAGATTTTACACAATGCATGTTCATTTATATGTGATTAATGGCAGTTTCTGAAAAGTACTCTCGTATAGCATAATTTTGTTATATATATTCTACTTCACAAAAACAAATGGTCCAACTTCTATTTTCTTTTGTATCTATATAAACCTTATTTTTCATTTATTATGTACAAATTGTTGGATTGCCTTTTATTTATTTTGTTTATATCTTCTAGTGATTTTAGGTTGTCATAGAGTGTCTGCTCATTTTCAGTAGCACTAAAATAATGAGTCATTAAACAACATTGGCAGTCTCTTACAAAACCAAAAATGTAGCTCCTATTTTGTCTGTTGCTTTTTTCTAAGTAGATTACTGAAGCATGATTAATAAAAATTCAGAGAGAGAAATTGTAGTTCAACCTGAAGATCAGAAAAGCAAAACAGGCAGACACTGGCTCTTACCTCGACCTCAGTCCAAAATGGTGATCCTGCCCTTAGGAATGTCAGAATGAGACTGAGCCTGAGAGCTCTTTCCTCTCATTTTATATATATATCCCTCTCTAGGGATGGAATTAAAAGTGTGCACAACTGGAATTAAAGGCATGCACTACCCAGTTTGTATGGCAAACTATTTGGCTACTGGAATTAAACATGTGTGTTACCATTACCTGGTCTGTAAGGCTGAACAGTGGGGCGGTTTTAATCTCTGATTCTCAGGCAAGCTTTATTTATTACAATACAAGTGAAATGCCACTATAGGTTACCTTTCCATTTTGGTCCTCAAAGCTTTTGTGACGTTTAAAATGCACCCCCACAAGTACACCCTAAGAATGATAGCGTATAGTTCAGTCAGAAGACCTATATTAAAGTTAACAATTTTAGTTGATATAAATGAAGGTGATTCTTTTTGTATTACTCCATTCACTGAAGTGGTACTAATACTATCTAAGTGGACATTATTTGATGCTGAAGTTGAACAAGAATTACTATTATCTGTAGTTGGGGTCTGAGCTTTGTATTAATGTTAACACTTAGTTCCTCATTCCTAGTTAATGTTTATTTAAGTCAGTTACATGAATAACAGGGAATCAATTCAAAATGTTACCTGAAAAATGGAGAGTAAGTCTTGGAAGGTGAATCTTCTTATATGGCTGCAGAAGACTTGATGCTTACAATATTTAGATAGTTCTTTGCAAAAGTTTGTGGTTAGGCTGCAACCATTTTCCCCTTTGATACTGGGGACAGAACCCAAAGGTTCATGCATGTTAGATAATTGTTCTGCCCTGACCCTACATTCCCAGCTTATAGGCTGGAACTTGTAAACCTTGTTGGAATGTGAAAATATATTATTTGGAGACAGTTTTCTATAGATTTTTATGATTCTGTACATCTTCCATGTGAGGCATTAAGTGCCTAGTGGTCCATACTCTTCTGTTCAAGGATGTTTATATGGTGAGCAGCCTTGCAAGATAAGTATAATAGTTTCCTTCACTAACAGAGGTCAGACTGGCTGCATCCTTCAAAGAAGAATGCTGTTGTGGGTCTTTAGGGTAAGGATATATTCTTTAACACACAGGACAGTTATGCTGACTGCTATAGTTGGTGTACCTACTCTCCGCTCAGGCTCCTCTCATATGATGTACCCAAATACACACATCTACATGGGCCCAGTAGAATTTTAGGAGCAAGTAGAATAAATACAAATAATCTGTTCATTCCATGATGTGGGATGTGAATTCTAAAGTCTTATTTTTCACACACAAATCTCGTGTCTTGTGCTAGCATCCATACAACAACTTTAAGCTAATACATAGACTTACAAGTAGGGTAAAATTTCAGACCCCTTGGAGTCCTGTACATAAATTCAGTGGTTTTGTCCATTGTGCTATCCTTTGTTAGGATGAATTGGTTTACTTAGTTTTCTTTAATCCTTGTTTAATGAATTGATTAAAAATATTGAAACATTAATAAGGGCTCATTCTTTTAAGAGCTAAGTAGGATCTATCTTATCTCAAAGCAAACAATTGTGTATTGGTAAAATCAGGAACAGCTGAGGGCTTTATAATACTTTTGATTAACTTTTGAGCCTGAGTTTGGGACTTAGCTTCTATATGTGTTTGGTTTCCTATTACAAGAAGCAGTCTTTGGTATGTATATGGTTAGAAGAGTTATCATTTCTCTGACTTTCATTTGTGGTTGGAATGGGACAGAATATTTAAAATGTGGGACAGGAGGCTCTATTAGTGAAGGAGAGGAATTACATACAGATTATGAGCTTTGAAGTCACATTTGGGTTCATAACCCCATTGTTTTCAGTTTTTTTCTATATTGGACATGTCACTTAATCAGTCTTTGCTTCATATGTATAATAAAGAATGGTAGCTATCACTTAAAATTAACATAAGGATTAGAAATACTCTATGGCAAGTGAATGGATCCTGATCCATGTGTGGTGTGTGTATGTGCCTCTGTCCCACTGATAGGAATTTTGAGTTCTGACTTCAAATGGCTTATACATTAATCTATGTTCTTTAAGCAGAAAATTATTTCCTTTCTTTCTTCTGCCCTCCTCCTCTTCCTGTCTATCTCATGCCATTGTTTTCTTTGGGTTCATCTTAAACACCTTGTAAGCGGAAAACATATGTTGATGTGGTTATATCTATTAATGAGAAAGATATGTTCCAACAGTTTGCATAAACATTAGAAATTTTACTAGAGATAAAAATTATCAGGGCTGTATATATTAATAGATTTTTTTAAAATAAGGGATTATATTATAAAAGCAGTAGACTAAAAGATGACTCATTTCTTAGTTTACACTTTGACACCTTGTACAACCCTTTCACTAGAAACATAACACTCTTTTTGTACACTGAATAAGATCAGAATATAAGTAGTATAATTAGTATAATTTTTGAAGATCTTTTCCTGTACTTTGGCAAAACTGCTACTAATGGGCTAGGCATTACAGTGGGCAGCAGATGGCCCCATCTGTTATGCTTGTGGCTGCAGCTTGGAAGGCAGCTAACAGACTTCCATTCCATCTGACTTACTCCTCCTTTCCCCAATTTCCTTGCTCTTTGAAGCTCAACAGTGATACAGAATAGCATTATGATCAGATTATATCAGAGGCTCTATTAATATCTCTAAAATGCTGCCAGTGTTTTATAAGGAGTGTCTCGTAGGAAAGGAAGGAAACAGTAAACTGCAATCTGTCTGCTGCTGACTCACAGCCAATAATGGTTGATATGATTTATGTTTAGAAATGAGACAAAGGAAAAACTGTTTAGTTGTTATAAATGGAATTGTCCCTAAAGATATTAATTGAATAAAGTGTCACCTTGATGCACAAGAAAGAATGCACAGCTATTTCTTAGTATATGTTCTGCCAAAGATGACAGTACACAGCTATTAAAAAAATGTAAAGGCATTCACCCAAAATTAATAGTAAATGATTAATGTGGACTCTATTAGTTTCCTGTGGTTTCTATAAAAATTATCATAAACTTAATGGTCCACAGTAGTATAATCCAAGTCTGTCATAGTTTGGGAGATCACAAGTCTGAAGTGAATTTTATAGGATGAAAATCTAGGTTTCAGCAAGGTCTTTTTCCCTTTGGAGGCTGTAATGGATACCCCATGTCTTGTCTTTTCTAACTTCAGGTGACTGCTGAGCCTACTTGCACATGTTACTCCCATGTTGACCTCTCTTCATGTGGGTTGCCCTCCCATGTATCTGTGTGCTTTCCCCTTTTCCAGTTCTGTGACATGTAGTATCAATATCTAGTTCAGGCTTGTCTCAAACATGATATCCTCCTGTCTCAGGTTTTAAAATGCTGGGGTTACAGGTATGTATCATTGATCTAAGCATGCTCTGCCTTTTTTCTTTAAAGACACATATAAGACTCACCTAGATGATCCATGATATGTCCATATGCTAAGATTCTTTTTGACATTTGCAAAATATTTATCTTACAAGGTAACACAGGTTCTGTAATTGGACTAGGTTTGAGGTCTCAGCATTCAGTTCACAATAGAATGTTGAGTTTTAATCTTGAAAAGATGAACATTTTTATAATTGTCTTTTTCCAAGACCTTATTGCTCCCTGAGGAGGTACATTTTGAAAGTGCTGTGAAATGAATCTCAGTAAGGAACATATTAATAGCTTGTTTTCCTGGTCTTGGTGAAAACTTTACTTATTTATCTGTTTATTTATTTTACTGAAACTCTCTTTGAAACACTACCTTTATGTATATTTCTTAAGAATCATATGTTCATTATTGTGTTATACCAGTTTCCTGAATATAAATAGTGATTAAATAATTTTTAATATTATAAAGCTCCTTTATTAGGTATCTATCACAGGGAAAAATTTTATATCAATTTAGTTTTATGTATTACATCTCTGTACATTTATCTTCACTCTTTTCAGGCTAAGCATGACATGTGGATAGTGTGAAATAGTTCACAAAATTAAGAGATAAATTATTTTGTGTTACTTCCTCTGCTTCCTTCTGTGGTTGTTGAATCCTTTTGGCAATGTTATTCTGTCACCCAGTGCTTAAAAAGCATGTTTATTTATACTAATTTACAATAGGAAACACGCTAGAAGTAGATTTCCTTAATTAGGGTCTGTGTCATAGTTGGAGTTTTAATTTTGACTTTGTTATGCTTCATTTTAGTTCCATTCAGTTAGAGTAATAATTCCTGTAATTTTACTGTCTTTTAGTAAACAAAGAGTAATAGATTCAGATAATAGTTTATGAATATAAATTTAATTAAAATCCAATGGGAGATTATTCTATTTGTAATTTACCATTTTGAAAGAAAGAACATAATATGTTATTAAAATAGTATATTAAGGTTATCTTAATAAAAATCATTAGTATTAATTATTATTAGTAATGTTTTTCCTTGTTACATTTGAGATCTTTTGTGGTTTTTACCTTTTCCCTTGAGAATTTTCATATCTGCTTGTTTTTTCACTTTTTTCTGGATAAGTTTTCTCTGTGTAGCCTTGGCTGTCTTGGAGCTCACTTTGTAGACCAAGGTGGCCTTAAAGGTCGAACTGCCTCCATCTCCCAGGTTCTGAGATTAAAGCTTTGTGCCACCACTGCTGGGCTTTTCTAGAGCTTTTTCTGTCTGTTTTTATTTTTGTTTTGCTTTTATGTTGTAGGCATGTGTGTGTATGTACATTTTCATGTGATTCCAGGGGCACATGTATCACAGTATATGTGTATGTAAATCACAGGATAACCTCAGATGTTGACTCACACTTTTCCCCTTACTTGAGACAAGATTACTTATAGTTCCTGTGGCTTACTTCAGGGTATCTGGCCTGAAAGTGCCTGGGGGCCTCTCTTGTTTCTGCCTCCACCTCACCTAAGATTTCTAGAACTGTAGATATGCACTAGACCAGCCAGCTTTATGGGCTCACAGAGACTGAAGAAGCAGTCACAGAGCCTGCATTGATCTGCACTAGGTCCTCTCCATACTTGCTGTGGTTGTTTAGGTTGGGGTGTTTATGAGACTCCTAACAGTGGGAGTTGTTACAAGTAGGAGGGCCCACTTGTGCCTCTGAGCTGCTCGGAGGGCTGCTGGTTTGTCCCAGCTGCCCAGCTAGGTTAGCCCCAAAATAACCACACAGAAATTGTATTAATTAAATCACTGCTTGGCCCATTATCTTTAGCCTTTTATTGGCTAACTCTCACATATGATTTAACCCATTTCTATTCATCTGTATATCGCCACGTGGCAGCGGCTTACCGGGAAAGATTCTAACTGGCGTCTGTCTCAGGCAGAGGATCCATGGCTTCTCCCTGACTCTGCTTTCTTCTTCCCAGAATTCAGTTCTGTCTTCTCCTTCTACCTAAGTTCCGCCCTATCAACCAGGCCAAGGCAGTTTCTTTATTCATTAACCAGTACAAGCAACACACAGATGGGACTCCCACATCAGGGAGTGGGGCTGTCTCTGACTCCTGTGCTTACTTTTGGGACCCCTTTCCTCCTATTGGGTTTTCTCTTCCAGCCTTGATAGGAGGATTTGTGCCTAGTTCTATTGCATCTTGTCATGATATACTGTGATTAAATATGTGCACCCCCAACTAGCTGATGGTCATTCTTGATCTCTCTTAATACTCTGGTTAAGTGACATTTTCTGTTTCTATGATTTTGTAGAATTAATGCTATTTTATAACTTCTAATTTTATTTATTCATCTGAGACATCATATTTGAGATTAATATTCATCAGATAAATTTAATTACATCTTTTCTTCAAAAAGAAAAATATCCCATCTTTAGCAGTAGTAACAAAAATTTGGTTCCACTCCCATTGATTTTGGGTAACATCAATAAAAGGCTAGGCTGGAATCCCCTGGCTATCTTTGATTCTTAATTCTTACATAGTCCATATAATCCATCCCTTATTTTTCCCTATTATGTGACAATGTTAAATATATTTCAAATTCTATCCATTTTCTTTTTTTCTAGTTTTGCTATCTTGTTTCAAAATATCATTACTTCTCTCTGGGACCATTGAATTATTTATTAGTAATTCACATGTGAAACTGTCCAGAAGGGTGTACTGAGCATAATACTATTTATTAAAATTTCAAATTAATTGTAAGGAGTAACTTTAACTTCTAAGACTCTGAAGGTAGAAGAATAAGAGAAGCCAAATATTCTGGCACACACCTTTAATTTAAGCATGAGGGAGGCAGGGATAAGAGGATCTCTGTGAGTTTGAGGCCAGTCTGGTCGACAAAATAAGTTCCAGGATGGCTAGGACTGTTTCACAGAGAAACCCTGACTCGAAAAAAAAAGAATAAGAGGGAAACCATAAATATAGAAGAATGATGACTTCATATTCTCTCTTTGTGTCACACTTGGGTATTCTGATAGTGTTCAGATTTTGTTTTCTTGTAATTCCATAATTTCATTAAGTTATCAATAGTCTTGGTGAGATTAACCTAAATAAATTTTCATATTGTAGAGTTAGAGATTTATACTTCAAGTTTCCTTTGCTAATTACAAAATTTTTAGATGAGAATGTGAATCAGCTCTTTATCTTTGCCTCCATTTTTCTGTATCCATTTGTAATAACACATGCATATTGATGTTCTAAAGAGGGAATTCATTCTGTTGATGAATAAATAGGTTTCTTTCCTAGCAGTGAGGATGTTGAACACTATTCATAGGAGATTGTTTTCCTACTGAGAACAGAACAGATGGTGGGCCAGGCTACACTGTAGATGTTCTCCCTGATACAGATAATCCTTTTCTGAAGATTATTATCCTTTAAGTCAATTAAGTATAATAAACTAATATAAACAATGATACTTCCATAAGGTAATTAATTTGATAATTATTTAGGGAGTTGAGAACCACTTGTATTTTACGGGTTTTTTTTTGTTTATTTGTTTTGTTTGTTTGGCAGTCAGGACTAGAGAGTGGATAGCTACTATTGTAATGCTCAACAAAATCACCATCAACAGGTGCTTATCCCAAAGGGTCTATTGTATTGATGTGGAGAAAGAAACTTTTTCTGGTCATTATTTTTTTGTCCATCACGTGATGGACTAATTTTTTCAAAATTTTCTTTTTCTATGTTGTGTGTATATGGGTTTATGTACGGCAGGCGATAGAACCTATGGCCTTGTGCATACTAGCCAAGTATAATACCACTAAATTATGCCTCCCACTATTGATTTATTTAAAGATAAATATCATATTTGCATTTTCAATACATTTAGTAGCATATTTTGTTAAAATGATTTTAAAATAAATTTATTAGTAATCATTTTATATCACTATATTAAAATAGTTTTACAAGATACTGGTAAATAGTATTTTACAATATATTCAATAGTTACTTAGATTCTGAGTGAAAATAGTTCTGTTTATTGCTGTATATACAGGTGTATGTATACTTGCTACTCAAAATTGTTTTTATTTTTCAGATCTTTCCAGAAATCGCTTTACAGAAATTCCATCAGATGTGTGGTTATTTGCACCACTTGAAACATTAAACCTATATCATAATTGTATCAAAACCATTCCTGAAGCCATTAAGAATTTGCAGATGTTAACATACCTTAACATTAGGTAAGCAAACAATTTTTAAAAAATACAATTTTTCAGGGTCTAGAAAGATGGCTCAGCCGTTAATAGAAGAGGCTGCTGGTTTCAGAGTACCAGGGTTTGATGCCCAGCACCCTCGTGTTGGCTCATAACCTTCTTTAACTACAGTTTCCCAGGATCCAACAACCTTTTCTGACCTCCTCAGGCACTAGGAATACATATGATACACGTACATGCACGCAATAAAACAATATTAATACCAATACTAATAATTAATAATATTAGTAATAATATAAATCTTTATTAAAACTTTTTTGCGCTTTCTTAAATCTTTAATCACTTTTAATAATAAAAGATTGTATTTTGTTTATGCTCACGTTGTTCTATAAGCTTTTGTCCTTGTTATTTAAGGCAGTGTTTCTCAAAGTTTCATACACAGGAATTATCTGGGGATCTTGTTAGATCTGCTAAGGGACCTGCATTTTCTAAAAGGTCCCCTGGTAATTTACCTGCATGTGTGTTGATCATTAGATCTCACTTTGAGAGGAAGGATTTAGAACAAATATTTTCCTCATTTGTTGCCTGGTTTTCTGAAATCACTTATAAGGCACTCTAGTTATGCTAGTCAAACATTATAATGTAACACAAAATAAAGTTTTATCATGTGATGTGTGCCAGTCCAAGAATGGGCAAATTGGGATGGAAGGTTGGAACGTTTGAAGGTGACAGAGCATCTTTATGCTTAATGTGTTTTTTTTTCTTTCAATGATGGGGATCAATTCAGGGTGTTGTCCATGCTAGGCAAGCATTTTTATCACTGAATGGCATCCCTAGCCATTTTATGCTTAATATGGGTTTACTATGTACTAGGCAATATTGCAAATGTTTGACTCATATTACTTCATTTAATATTCCAACATCACTTTGAGATAAGTCATATTATTCCTGTATTCCATATGAGAGAACTGGGTTAAGCTGTTTCAAAAAAAAACCCATTTATTCATACAGTTGTTCTTTGATGGCTTTGAGAGAATGACATTTCCCAAAATACTAATGTCTGTCAGTATTCAATTTCCTTACATAAAAAAGCATAGTGTATGGAGGATTGTGACTGGGACATAGGAAATTAGACATTTCAGAAGTCATTTGAAGATTACTAATTGAAGAAGAGTATCCTTCTCTTTTGTTACACACAGAGACACACACACTGATGCACAGACACACACACAGATGCACACACACAGATGCACACACACACACACACACACACACACACACACACACACACACACATACACAGAGTACTTTAAAACCAGCCTAGTATTTCTGGAAATTCTCAGCAGAGATAGATGGGATGCAGGATCTTATGTTATTCTTGCTTGAATAACATAGATTTTTTGTTCCTGTACACATTACATAAAACACTAGGTACAAGTCTCTAAATGAAGCATAGGAAAACAATGATATCTTATTCCTTGTCAATGCTTACTAGTATGTAATTGGAATGTTTTCTTCTCTATATTTTTGATTTTGAGATATTTTGGGTCAATCCATCTGAATTTGACATTTGAGTATAGAATGTGAAGTGTAAGGATACCAAATCCAGATTGACCAGATTTCAATCCAGGCTTTCCTGCTTACCAACTATGTAATTTAGGAACATTTCACTTACTCTCATTGTGATTTACTTTCCTTTTTAAAATGGGGTTCATGATGAGTGTTTACCTAAAGTAGGTTGCTGTGATGAACAGTTGATTTTATTAAGTGAGTTATTCTGAACTTTTACTGGCAGATTGTAATTAATCAAAAAATGTTAGTTGTTATTCTATTTAAATGTACTCTAGGGAATTTTTCATTAATGTTAGACTGAAATAGAAGTGCTACCCGGTTGTCCTGATGCAAACTATCTAAAAACTACTAGTATTTTTAAGGATTTATTTTATCTTTAATTGTATGTTTGGGTGGGTCACACATGTCTATGTGAGTGTGAATATGAGTGCAGTTCTAGTGGAGGCCAGAAGATGGCATCAGATTCCCTGGAGTTGGAGTTACAGGAGATGATGAACTGCCCCAATGCAGGTGCTGGGAACGAAATTTGGGTTGGTTTCAACAGCGGTCCACGTCCATAACTGTTGAGCCATCCCTCCATGCTCCAAGCTACTGATATTTTAAATGATAGATTTCTTCCATCATTTTAAGCAAATTTCAGCCAACATCCTCTCCATGGTTAGACTTATGAAGGTATCAAGTGTGCTAAAATTATGCCCCCAAAAGTTCTGGCATTCTCTAGCTCAGAAAACCCCTGAGTTATTTTGCATGGGCTGCTTATGATCAGTATCATATGTAATAACAGAATGTTTGCTACCAGATTTGTGTGTGTATCTATGTTACAATAGACAAGTCACTCAGGGAGCTTTAGCCTTCATTTGTCATATTTGTATATTGAAGCTAATATTGCCTATCTTAGGTTAATCTGAATATTAGCCAGTGCATGAACAGAAGTTACATGTGCTTGTTTGAAATGAAACACTCAATAAATGGTACTTGTTAGTGAATGCTTATGATATACTGTCGAGGTGCTTTGTACATTTTTAGCCTAACATCAAGATTCAGACATTTTTCATAATGAGACTTTCTTAATTTTTTTCAGTCGAAATCTTTTATCAACATTGCCAAAATACTTATTTGACCTTCCACTTAAAGTTTTGGTCGTCAGCAATAATAAGCTGGTATCCATTCCAGAAGAAATTGGAAAGTTAAAAGATTTGATGGAGCTGGTGAGTAAAATAATGTATATAATTATATATGCCACATATAATATATACATTTTTGTTTTAGAGTTATACTTATTCCTTTGTGGAATTTCACTGTAATTTTTTAAAAAAGGGAATAACTTGGTATATGTCTAAATTCAGTTGGGTAACAATTTCAGCTACATTTATTTATGGCTGATTTTAGCTCCCAGCCCACAACAGCAAAAGTTCTGTAATTCCTCAGTCATAGACGCTTTAGGAGGCTTAGTTACAAGCTTTCAGAAATATGTGTCAAGTGAAGAGCTATTTATCAATTGACTTTGAAGACAGAGAAGTTCTTAAGGAAATGAGCTTTTTTCCCTAATGTTTTATGGAGCTGATGTGGAGAGTTAGAAGAGAGTGGTAAAAGTAGAGAAGGCAGCTTTGTGTGCTGGTGGTGCATGTCATTATTCTCAGCTATTCTGGGGGAAGGTAAGATAATCATTTGAACTTAGTAGTTTTTACATCAAGCTGGGAAACATATCAAGGCCCAATTTCATCAAAACAAACAAACAAATGAACAAATAATCAGTTTTTAAAAGGCAAAATGTAGGAGGCTCACAAACAGAAGTAGTAGTAACAAGATAATATAATTATAATTCAATTAATATGCTCATATGACTTTATAACCCTTTTAGGGCCAAAGTAAATGTAAAGAGGCAATTATACAAAATTGATTGTGGAAATTGATGTAATGCCTCTGAATAATAACATTTTAGATTTTTAAAGGACATCGAACTTCCAGAGCAAAACATAGAGTGCTTCAGCATTGAAATGTTTTCATATATTTGTATTACTTCAGATTTACACAGTGACATGCTGTTTATTTTTATTTCTTGTTTTGTATTAAGGTAAAGCTTTTCAAAAAAAATGGTGCTTTATGAATTTTCTTAAGTAGGATTTTATTATCTCTAAAGGACCAGAAGTTTTCTTTTTAAGCTTATTTATGATTTTATAATGGGAACATATTCTAGCAATGTACAATGTCAGAAATGTCAAGATTGCGTCTATTTGCTGAGGAATCAGTTCATGTCCATTTTCTCTTTGTACTTTAGAGCCATGGCAGTTTGGGGTTAGAAAAGATCTTAGAAATGAAAAGAGACAGTCACTTCTGAATGTAGGAAACTAATATATCTACCTGTGTATTTCCAAAATAGACAGTTCTCTGGGTATATTTGAGCCTACCCTATTCTCTTTTTTAGAATTCTATTTGTTAATAATTTTTATTATTTTCAACCAAAATAATGACCCTGTTGTCTTTAATCTATTGACCTTGGCCACTCCGTGAAGAAATGTACAACTTCTCATCCCTCAAATCCTTTTTACCTACTGAAATTTTAAGGTTTGATTTTGTAAGATAAAACATTCTTATTAACCGTTATTGGTTTCAATGACTTTCTTTTTTGTGTATTCCAGTTATTTAAATCGAACTATGTTGATTTATTAATGTGATTAAGCATTAGAATTCCAGAACCAAATATTAACAGGTGCTTAGTTCCACAGTTTGCATAATTTTCTTTTTAGTCATATTTTTCAGTTCTTTGAAAATTTCTTACAATATATTTTAATAATATTCACCACTTCTCCCAACTCCCCGTGACATCCACAAATATACCTAGATTCCCTACCTAATGAGTATTGTTTCATGTAGTAAGGAGGAGAGGGCTGCTTTCCCGCACCCGACTCCTGGCGCAGGGCCACTTGTTCTGTCTCGCCCGGCTCCTGGTGCCCGAAATAATTACACAGAAACTGTATTCATTTAATTACTGCCTGGCCCATTAGTTCTAGCCTCTTATTGGCTAACTCTCACATCTTGATTAACCCATTTCCATTAATGTGTATCGCCACTTGACTGTGGCTTACCGACATGAATCTAAGCAGTGTCCGTCTTGGTCAGGAGAATCATGGCGACTGCCACTCTGCCTTCTCTCCCCCAGCATTGTTCTGTCTACTCCACCCACCTAAGGGCTGCCCTATCAAAAGGCCAAGGCAGTCTCTTTATTCAACCAATGAAAGCAACAGTTTCATCTTAAAAAATATTAAAAACCCATCCAGTTCAGTTTGTGGTATATATATATATATATTCTTGGATGAGTGGCCTTCCCCTGGAGCATAGTTGACCATACTCCTTAAAATAAATAACAAAGACACCAAAAAACATTTAGTAAATATACTAAAATAAGTAAGTTTCCATGTAACAGAAATGGAAAAACATCAGAAATGTATATACAATAAAAGTGAGAATAATTAGCTAACTCTATGGAAATTTTCAGTTAAACATTAATATAAATGCATTAATTTTTAATGTTAGAATAACACATAGATACACAACATGAAAGGCCTAGAAAAATAGTGGATGCTAAAAATTTCTCAACTTTAATAAAATAGTATAGAGCATGTTTCAATAATAACATTCTGCATTAATGTATACTCGTGATTTAATCCCATAATTTTTATCATGCCAGAAGCTTAGTTTCCTTTAAGTTTTCACATTGGCTTATTAATAGTTAAGGCATTTTATATATAGTATCAACGTGAAAAAAATTAATATTGGTAATACACTATGATGCTTAAAATTTTTGTCTTTCCAGTTCAAGAAAAACTGTATACATATGATGTGGGAGTTCCCTCTGTGAGCTATGATTACCATTAATGAATAAAGAATCTGCTTTGTACCTATAGCAAGGCAGAACTTGAGTAGGCAGGGAAAGCTGGACTGAATGCTGGGAGAAGGAAGGGCAGAATCAGAGAGATACCATGGAGCCGCTGGAGATAGACATGCTGAAACTTTGCTGGTAGGCCACGACCTCATGGTGATACACAGACTAATAGAAATGGGTTAAATTGATATGAGTTAGCCAATAAGAAGCTAGAGTGAATGGGTCAAGCAGTGGTTTAATTAATATAGTATCTGTGTGGTTATTACCAACATACATATAAGTGTTTCTTTATAAAAAATAAGTGGTGTTTGTGGTTTCTACTAATAATTTTTGTCTCATTTGTTGCCCAATATAAATGATGTAATTATGAATGATTTCATTAATACCCAGTAGTCCATAAACAATGTTATGAAACAGCCATATAAATTTGTCAAGCAACAAGGTGAACAGAATTCATAGTACACTTTCTTTTTTATTGTATTTTTTAAAAAGAGAAAATAAACTATCATTTTATCCTTTTACAACCAATACCAGTTCCCTCTTCTTCCCCTCTTTCCATTCCCTCCACCTATTCTCCCATCCTACCCCCCATCCACTCCTCACAGAGAGAGGGTAAGGCACATTGCTTTGGGGAAGGTCCAATGCCATTTCTACTATATCTAGTCTGAGCAAGGTA
>PVIU01028069.1:0-19498 GCA_004026605.1 Ondatra zibethicus | reverse complement strand
GCCAGAGGTCCACAGTAGCCAGGGCCCTCATATTCCTCCAGTTTGTTCTCTGGGCACACTGGACAGGAACCCTGACATTCATTCCAGCAAAGAGGGTCCCACCCTGGAATCTGCCAGCTGCCACCCCAGGTGGGTATTGAGGGTGCCGTTGTGCCGTTAGGGAAGACTTGGTCATTTTGGGGGTTTTTGTCCATGTTTCCACAGAGCCCACACACTGCATCATGGTAGCTACTGGGCAGTGTGACCTCTACCCTCATGTTCCAGTCATAGGTGACCTGAAGCCCGAAGTCTGTCACCAGCATAGCCTTGGAGCCCCCATGGACCACTGAAATCCGCCCACCAGCCAGGTGGACAGGCAAGGCCATCAGGACTCCATTCACCTGGGGAGAAAGGGAGACCAGTGGGGTCAATTTCCTTTCCCTCTGCCCTTCTCTCTGAGTCTCTGTTCTAGGTCTACCCCGTTGGGGGTCCAACGACTTTTCCACAGGGTCACCTAAGACCATCGGAAAACACAGATATTCACATTATGATTCATAACAGTATCAAAATTGCAGTTATGAAGTAGCAACGAAAATAATTTTATGGTTGGGGTCACCACACCATGAGGAACTGTATGAATGTGTCCCAGCAGTAGGAAGGGTGAGAACCACTGCTCTAAATGAAGGCCAACACCATGAGTCTACCGTGAACTGTTAGCAAGAGGGCTACGCTTAATTCCCAGGAAAAGGCTGCCCTCTCTTGTAATTTCCCCCATGTGGTTTCATGTCTATGTGAAAACAGACTTTCCAGCTCCTAACTGCTGCTAGTTACACCAGGGTTCATTTGGCCTCATGGCCCTGGGTGTTCCTGGGACCATCATCTTTAACATACCCGGACTTTGCCAATTTCGTTCTTGTGGATGGTGATGTTGATGTTGAGGGCGCTCACAGTGACCAGTCTCACATAGGACACAGCCGGGTTGCCCCGGTTCTCATTCTTGGTTGTGACAGTGAAGGGAGTCAGACCCTCGGCACTGACCCCAGGACAGTCAGTTCCTGCCAGCAGGTAGCTGCAGGTGCCCTGGAAGTCAAAGTTCCAACCGTCGAAGGAATGGTAGTGAGGGTCACCCCACAGCCAACATGTGGAATTATAGCTGGGCACACACACGCCCTGACCGCCTTGATCCTTGCAGGTCTCCTGTGGCCGGCAAGTGATACCGTGGCATGGGTCTGTGGGGAGAGGAGAGATGCACTGAGGCTCGGCCCGCCGCAAGCATGGCTGCTCCCAGCATCCCCCTAGCTCTGCCTGTTGCTGCAGGTGTGACCAGTGTTCTGATACCCAAGCCCTAGGCCCTGAAGTTGCTGTGTAAGACCAGACCCTGAGAAGCCAGAACGAGGAGTCCAGAAATTTCATATCTTATGCCTGCGATCCTCACGCCTAAGTCTCTCGGCTTGGATATCCCACAGTGAGAAACTCCATTCCTGGGTGTTCCATCGAGCCCCAGGATTCTCGCTTCTGAGGGCTTGTCCTCAAAGGCTTCCCCCCTCCCAAGCCTCCACTAGTGCCACTCTCTCTGTGACTCCAGCTTGGTGTCTAGGCGTCCAGCCTTCACACTAGCTCCTCTGTCTTGTGTGTTTGAAATCAGCCTGAAGCTCTGTCAGCAGAGGGCGCTATGGAGTCTGTGGGGAGAAGGGCCCCCTGTCCTGACAACCTGCTATGCTCTTCTGGCAGCTGCTGAGCTATGGGCCACATGATGGGACCCTGGCTCTCTAGCTGGTCTCCTAGACGCACTAGGTGGCTGCTTCCAGCTGATTTCTCCAGCACTCCAGGGGGTGGGGGTGGGGTTCACTCCTGCATCTCCACCCTGCAGGATTCTCTGCCACCCGGTGGCTGCAGGGTGCCTTCTCCAGTAGGCCCGAGGCAGGCTTCTAAATTCCAGCCTTCCCTCAGGGTTTGGGACTAGCAGCAGATTTTGTGTCCCCTCTCCTGAAAGCAGTCAGCCCTCTTTTAAAAGTGAGTCTTGAGAGAGAAGGTGGTGACTCCCACACACTACATGCTATCATTCTGAGGAACGAACCAGGGACAGCAGGAGAGCAGCCAGCCTCTGAGGTGGGGTGGTAGAAACATGCTCAAGTCTTAGTGGTGAACAAACAATAGAAGCTCTTTCTGTCTCTCTCTCTGTGTCTCTTTCTCTCTCTCTAGTTGCCATGTGGGTGCTGGAAGCTGAACCCAGGGTCTCTGAAAGAACAGCCAATGCTCTTAACCAGAACCATCTCTCCTGCCCTAACTCCTAATTTTCTTTCTCCCTACTTTTTAATTCACTATCTTTGGTCAAATAAGTTTTATCTTTCCCCATATAGAAGACAGAAATCTGCTCTCTCTCTCTCTCTCTCTCTCTCTCTCTCTCTCTCTCTCTCTCTCCACACACACACACACACACACACAAAAATCAACTTAAAATGGACCACAGACCTTAGTGCAAAGCCTGAGATTCTGAAATTGCTAGAGGAAAACAGTGAATAAAAACGCGAGGAACCGCCAACGGCTTTATGAGTAGCTCAGGAAATAATGGCAAGAATTGGGAAATAAAATTTCATGAAATTAAAACTCTAATTTTCTGCATAGTAAAGGAAGCAACTAACCGAGTGATAAGTCACAGCCCACAGAATGGGAGAAAAAAATTTGTCAGTCACTCTGACAGGAAGTTAATATCCAGACCATATAAAAAATAAACAGTAAAGACAAGAAAGTAAGTAATCCAGTAGCAGATGGGCAGGGAGTGGGCAGACACTTTTCAAATGAAGGACACAAATAATCAGGGAATAAATGACCAAAATCCTTGTTTTAATTTAAGACAACTGAGACTGCATGTCAGCCGAGTCAGACCGACATTACCAAGAAACAGTAACTGCTGGGAGGAGCATTAACTGACATGGCCACTGTATACAACAGTATGAAGTTCCCAATATAACCAACCAGGACTACCATATGACCCGGCTCCCCTCCTGGGTCCGTACCCGAAGGAGTCTAAGGAACCACACATTAGAAGTTCCTGCCCATCCATGTTTGCTGTGGCTCTGGGACCAGTCTGGGTGCCTATGGACTGAACGGAAAAGACATGTGCTCCATGTACACAAGGGAGTTTTACTAGGACATAAAGAATGTGACTATGTCACTTTCAGGAAAGTGGATAGAGCTGGAGATCAGTGATGTCGTGATTGCAATGTCTTCTCTCACATGTAGAAAGTCAAGTGAAGCTTGAAAGTGGGGCTGAGGGGCTGACAGAGATCTGCACCGGGAAGGAGCAGGAAGGAGGAGTAAGAAAGTGTGATAGAAGGATGTCTGGAGTGAGGTCACAAACCCTCTTCCTGGCGACTGATAGGTTAGTAAAGTACAGATTTAAAGAGAAGGAGTGCTGCTAGCGCTGCGGGGGGTGGGGGTGGCAGGCACAATTAATCCCAGCCTTGGGAGGCAGCCAGCCTGATCTACCAGGACAGCCAGGGCTACACAGAGAAAGCAGATCTCAAAAAATAAAAATAAACAAAACAAACACCCCCCCCCAAACCAGCCAATAAGCAAATGAGCAAGAAAAGAAAACAGCACTTTAGTATGCTGGAGGGAACCTAGACTTTGTATATGCTAGGCAAATACTCCCCCTCCCCCCATCTCACCCAAACACACACATCATTTACCACATAGCTTAAGCTTTTCCTTTCCCCATTCGGATGAAGATGCAGCATCTCTCGCCTCCTAGGACTCCCTATTATCCTGTTTATCACTCTGGGCGTCTCAGCCCAGCCTTCCAGTTAGAGTCCCTACTTTCCACCCTCTGGGATTCTCTGCCTCTCACCTTAGGAGATCAGTGCAAGGAAGGCCCTGTGTCCCAGCTTTAAACTAGGATCTTCCAACCAAGACAGTCCCTTAGAAATTCTGATGCCCACTCAAAAGGTTCTGCCTGGGCCCAGTACCCCTGAGCTCTAAGAGATCTTAGAGCTCCACTTTCCCAGTGAATACGCAAAAAAGTTCAGTGTCCTTAGTCATCAGAGAAATGGAAATTAAAATGGCAAATTTCCCCTAAGTGCCCTTTAATGCTGGTGTTCAAAGCCCCAACCTAATTCAATGAGCCAGTGGGCAAGAAGCCATGGGACCACCTGGTGATTGCTGTTGCAGCTCTGTCCCTTTTTTTTTTTTTTTTTTTTTTTTTTGGTTTTTCGAGACAGGGTTTCTCTGTAGCTTTGGGGCCTGTCCCGGAACTAGCTCTGTAGACCAGGCTGGACTCGAACTCACAGAGATCCGCCTGCCTCTGCCTCCCGAGTGCTGGGATTAAAGGCGTGTACCACCACCGCCCGGCGCTCTGTCCCCTCTTTCATAGTCTCTGGGTGCTTTATATCCTGAGGGCTGATGTTAGAAGTCATGCTTAAAGCTCTGTGGCCTGCAAGCTTAAGTGTTTACCACAGGACCCTTGAGAAAAGAGTTCACTGTCCTTGCAGTCCTCCTAGGGCCTTCGACATTCACCATCAAAATCTTGCCCTGAGGGTCCCGCAATCTCAAATCCCTTAAGGTTCCTTGACATCCTAACTGGGTAACCTCTGCCCTTGGTTCCTGGAGTCCCCGCCCAAAGTCTGACACCTCAATCCGCGCGTCTTTGCATCTCTCACCATGAAGTCATGTCACCCTCAGCTCTTAGCCCCTGTCCTGTGTCCCCCACAGCAGCCCAGCCCCACTGCACAGCACCTTTGGTGACGCAGGTCAGGATGCCTCCTGAGGGCTCGCACACCTGTCCTGGATTGCAGCTGTGGTTCTTGCACTCCATGCCTACTCCTGAATGGCACACACACTGCTGCTGGCAATTTTCAATGAGAACTGACTCCTCTGGCTGTGGGGACAGAGACATGCCATCAGTAACGAGAGTGGGGTGTGGACTCTGGCATGCCCAGCGTTCCGGGCAAAGAGAGCACACTCAGTGGCGACTCTGCAGCATGGTCCGTTGCCAGTGAAGCTGGGGCACAGGTGACCGTGAGGCCCAACTCATTCAGCTACTCATTCACTATTCGTGTAGCCACCCATTCATTCCAAAATGTGCACTTAATTGATTGCCGCTGCTCGGGAGAAGCGGAGTTATGGAGCCAGAGCAAAGGTTCTGGAGCACATGGCCCTGCTGAGCCGGGCTGCACTGTTCCCGAGCTGGACGACTGCACAACACTGCTTAGCTTCTTTGTGCCTCAGCTTCTTCACCTGTAAGTGACAGCTAGACACAGGATGAGTCCAAGGGAGGAGAACTGAGTCAATAACTCGTGTAAAGCAGAGCCGGGCCCAGTAATGCAGACTGCTTTGGGAAGGTGAAGAAAGATAAAGCTAGGCTTGCAGGGAGCTCGGTTTTGAAGCCAAGTGATGAACAGGAATATAGTGATTCAATCCAGTGTTCTCTCAACAAATGCACATTTGAGAATTTCCGTAATATGAAGGCGGGCTATATATACATGTGTGTGTGCGTGTGCTTGTGTGACGTATGTACATGATAAGATGGGTTCATGATAACAGCATGCACACATCTGCTCCCAGGACTGTTACCAGTTACAGAGGGAGCATTGCCCTCAGGGAGCCCTCACTCCTGCAAACACACACTCAAGTCAGAGGGCTCCCTGTGGGAGAGAACAGGGAAAGCGGAGGGAGTGAGCACCTGGTGTAACAAACAAAATCTCATCCTCCAGACCTGGAAGAACATTTCTGCTCAGATCTGGGATTCAAAGTTAAGTCCTGATCTGGGGAGGCAGTGAAGGATTTAAAACTTCAGAACCCATGATCATATTTCAAAAGATCTCTCCACATTCTTGGGGAGGGTATAGCAAAGGAAACAAAAGTGGGGACTGGGAAAGGACAAAATGGACCAAAGTAGGGTTGCGGGGGTGGGAGGAGGGCGGGGGATGATGGGGGACAGAGGTGAGCACAGAGATGTTAAAGAGGCTGCACGGTGGAAAGGCTATAGTGCTAATGAGCAGTAGGAGGGGGTGTCCAGGAAGATGCCCTGGGTTCTGTACAGATGGATGGATTCTTACCTCATAGTAGGCCCCATTGTGGTAGCAGCCACATTCCTGGATGGGCACACAGGCTTTGCCATTGTACAGGAAGCCGGAGTCACATTCACAGCCCTCAGCACACACTTCTGGGCACTTGGGCGGGGCACTGAGAGCCCAGCAGCCCAGGGAGCAGGTGTCTGCACAGACCTCATAGTGGCTGTGAGGGGGGCACTCCATTGCTGCAAGAAGAAAATGCAGGGTGGGGTGGGGATTCTACTCCTTTTCTGCCCCAACCTCCCTGTTCCCTACTCCTCAATGTCCTGTAACTCACGACAGAAAGTTTCGGTCCTCCATGGCTCCACTTTCCCTCCAGCCGCCTGGCAGGCGCTCACATAGGCATGGATGTTGTTGCAGAGAATGCTCAGGTTCCCCGCACTCTGGCAGAGATCAAAGACACAGTCTTCCAAGAGACCCTGGGGGTCTATCAGCTTGTGGCAGGCAGCCAGTGGCCCCGACGTGCTGGTGAGCAGCCCGCAGAACTGCACCCCATAATACTTGTCCTCCAATTCAGGGCTACAGTCACTGTCACAGCCGTCCCCTGTGCAGGGAGGAGGTGCTGGCGTACAGGGGGAGTCAGGCACAACTTCCTCCCAGGAGTTCCCAAAGTCAGTGGGGTCGGATGCCTGTGAGCCATTTGGCTTCTGGAAGTCATTCTTGGGGTCCCCATTGTAGTCCCCACACAGACCACACATCTGCTGGTAGTAGTTGGCTGGGATAGTGACCTGCACATAGTACATGAGGTCATAGAGCACACGCAGGCCAAAATCAGTTTCAATCACAACATCAGACCCATGCTGGGAGACACGGATCTTGCCCCCATCCAGATCCACGGGCAGCTTCATGTCCACACCGTTCACCTGGGAGACAGAGAATGCCAAGCTTCAGAGGACACACTTTGAGGAAGCTGTCCCTAAATGTTCCTTCCTAACACTGAAATCCTGTGTGATCTCATTTCTCTAGGCCTCAGTTTCCATATTTGTAAAATATATATAGTAATAGTGTCTTATAGTGGGTGGAATGATGGTTTCCAAAAGGTAAGTCTACCCAGCAGTTAAGAACGTTTATTGCTGCTCTATCAGAGGACCAGGGTTCAAACCCCAGCACCCACATCTAGCAGCTCACAGGACAGTGATGGGAACTCTCCCTCTTAAAAAGGAAGCAAATTATGGTGCCTCCAACTCCACAAGGCTAAAAGGAGTGTGTGTCTATGCCAACAGCCTAGGGCGCTATGTAACCTCTGTAGCTGCTTTATTGCTGTTGCTAGAGATGATAGGACCACAGACTGGCCTATTTGAACTTCTTCTGTGTGATTGTACTATGTTCTGTCTATGGTGAGAGCCCAGCAAGGAGCCTTAGGCAGACACCACACTGAAGGAAGATGGAGGACAGGGGGAGATGAGGAAAGAGTCAGTAGGGTAAGGCAGAAGAAGAGCCGTAGCCATATGGTGAAAGGTCCCAATCCCTGGCCTCACTCTGGACTTTCCACCAATACCTCCTCTAATTGGGACCCCCATTTGCCATTTTCTCCAGGGGCTCTGCATGCTCTCCTTGTGCTGCCCACATGGGGCTCTAAGAGATCCTCCTCCCATCCCCGGCCCCTCCTCTCACCTGGACCTTCCACTGACTCTGCTCCAGTCGCAAGGTGTGGTTGGCCACCAGGACTGTGACCGCCTTGGTGGCACTAGCATACCCATTGCCCCAGGGTGCGTTCTCCTGCAGGACAGTGAACTGGTGTAGACCGGGCAGGGTTCCACAAGTTTGTGCTAGCACATACACACAGGTGCCCATGAAGTCAAAGCGTTGGCCATCAAAGGTGACGTAATGAGGATCTCCTGATGCCTGGCAGGTGGCAGTGCCCTCAGGCACACAGCCCAGAACTCCATTGGATGGCTGGCAAGTCTCATGTGAGCCACAGGATGAGGGTTCACAAGAAACCAGGCCACCTTCCTGGCAGTGGCAAAGAGAGTCACATCCAGGCCCAGGGTAGAAGGTTTCTCCTGGTGGGTAGTAGGAGCCCTGGTGTACACAGCCGCAGGAGGCCAGAGGTACACAAGACTCACCACTGAGGGCAAAGCCGTCATCACAAACACAGCTTTCTTGGCATTCTGAGCCACAGCCTTGGGACACTGGCAGGTCTCCACAGGATATTGGGCATCCATAGGAACATGACTCATAGTGACTGTTAGGTGGGCAGGTCAGTGCTGCAGAGAGAGGTCATCAGAATCAATAACTCTTTCAAAGGACACAGTGGATGCCCCCCATATACATGTTTATACATGCATGCAAGTTACCCAGCTGCAAGATGTCTGTATGTTTAATGGGGCCAGGAGAACAACTCCTGTAACATTTTATTTGATCCTATCAATTAATACTTGTTTCTAATACCTAGTGAAATTTGTGATTATCTCTAATGGCTCTTTAGGTTTGGTATAAACTTGGTGCAATGCGTGTTTTAAACATGCACACACATGTAATTTACGCAGTGCATCTGTGGATATTATCTTTCTTTCTCACCATTCTCCCCCTCTCCTGCCCCTCCTCCGGCTTCTTGCATTTTCTTTTAACTCAGAACCTCTGGCAGTCAAGCAAAGCCTTCTATCATTCTCCAGCAGCACGCACACGCACACACGCACACACACACACACACACACACACACACACACACACACACACACGACCGTAACAGCAGTTTTAAATGACAATACCATGTTGATCTTTGTGGAATGGATGATGGACATGAAGGATCCACTGTCCTAGCATGCTTTGTGGTAGGTTCAGCTTTTCTCACAATGAAAGGTTCTTAAAAGTCAAAGATTACCACTTTCTGGGAGTTTCCATGTTTGCAATTATCTACTCTGCAGATGGAGCAGCTAGAGGGGCACGTTCCACTTGCAGAGTTCAAATCTCCCTCCAAGGGCAGGGAACCTGGCACCATTTACACAGTGTGGCCTCATGCTGAAAGCTAGTCCAGCTGTGTGTTTGTGTGCACAGTTAAAACATGTGCAGTACAGGGCATACTCAAGCAAAGGAGATGTGTGCATGGCTTTCCTGCGAAAGACAAGCAAAGCTGCTTACCCGCCCTTCCTGCACCCACATCTGAAGCAAGGAGATGTGCGTGGGTTAAATGGTGAGACAGAACCAAGGAGAACTACAGAGGGTCCAGGCTCCTTCCAAATGCAGCACCACTGCTTTTCTCTGACTGGCAGCGGACGCAAGCAATCTGACTTGGGGTCACCATAAATTTTCAGTCACCAGTGTCTCTGTATGCTTTTGTGACTTTCTGGTTGTCATGAGTGCGGGCATGTAACTACGAGTTGGTACTCTTCCATGGTATAAACACAATCCCTGCCTCACCAGGCGTCCAAAGGACTAAGCAATGCTACTTGTATATTAATGAACAAACATCAGGCCCAATCCCAGGTTGCCACTCTTGGTACTCACGGCAAAGTTCCTCACTCCTCCAGGGATGCACAGTGCCCCCAGCAGCCTGGCATGCAGCAGCATATGCAGCCAGTGCATCACACAGTGGCTTAGACTGACCGGGCAGCAGGCAGAGGTCATAGACACAGTCACGTAGAGCACCCTGGGGGTTCAGCAACTTGTGACACTCCCTGAAGGGACCCGCAGAATCAGCAAGGATCCCACATTCATTTTTGCTTTGTTGTTGCTGGGCCAAAAGTGAATCTAGTTGGGGACAGTCACCAGGATTAGTTGCTCCACACCCAGGTATTATCTCCTCCTGCCAGCTATTTCCAAAGTCCAGAGTGCTGTTGGCTTGGCCTCCATCCTTCAGAGCCAGATCATCATCTGGGTTCCCATTGAAGTTCCCACAGAGCCCACACACAGCCTTGGCATAGCTACTGGGCACCTTGGCAGTCACATGAGCATCCCAATTGTAGGTAACTGTCAAGCCAAAGTCTGTGCGTATGACAGCGTCGTTGCCCTGGCGGAACACCTGGACTTGCCCACCTGCAGCCTGGAAGGGCAGGTACTGAAGGATGCCGTCGACCTGGGCAGAGATACGGGCAAAGCAGCAGGTCAGTGGATCCGTGCTTCCACTCAGCTGGCTCCAGTCACCCCACCCTCCTGGGTTCCGCCTCAGGGCTTCACAACCGCTATTCCCGCTGCCTAACACGTTAGCCATCACTCCTTATCCTCTCCACTGAGATCCAGATCTCTCCTGCCTTTCCAAGCCTGTCCCACCTGTCTCCCTGGTACTTGCTTGAGAATGTCCCCACAGGCTCACGTCTTTAAATGCCATCCATAGCTGATGGCGCTGCATTAGGAGGCTTTGGAACCTTTAAGAAGTGGGCTGAGCTTGGAGAAGGACAAAGCTGGGAGAAAGGCTTGGCAGGATCTAGCCCACTGACCTCTCTCTTTGCTTTCTGGTTCACTGAGATGTGAGCAAAGCTTTCTTCATATTCCATTACTATGGAGCCAATAGCCATGTCTTCCTACTCCAGCATACTGTATCCCCTCAAACCAAGAGCTGAAGTGAACCCCTCTTGTCAGGCATTGGGTAACCCATCGGCAAGTTTTCCCACTTAGTCTAGCCTCAAGGGCTTTGCACTCTGCCTAACCACCATCCACCAACTCTGCTGCTTCTGCTTTATCCTCCTGGGCTTGCCTACAGTTCAAGTGTCTCACACAGAATGTCCTGCTACCCCTTGGCTCTGCCAGCATCTTACCCATCATTCCTCAGCCTCTGCTGTCTCTGACTTTCCAGCCCTTGCCTCCTCTGAGCTCCTTCTGTTACACAGCACTCAGCAACCGCACCCTGCTCTCAGCATGCCAACACCCCTGCCAAACGCTCTCCCCTAGTCAATACCCCAGCATAGCCCTGCCGCTGCATCTCCAACCATGCATGGACTTGAACTCATGGATCTCAGTCCAGACTTGGGGCTCTTGTACTTGCTGTACCCCTGCTTGTAACACTTTCACTCACGTCCACACCCCAGTTCTCGAACAGCTGCTGATATCTCCTTTACATTCTACTTCAGGTCAAGCCGTTCTACCCAGCTGGCCCTATTCATGCCACTTTTCTGACCCACAATTCCTCCTGCTTCTGCATGCCACCTCCCAGTGTTACTCTTGCAGAAGTGTTCTCTTCCTCTCAGCGCTATTCTAGTCTCTTCGAGACTACCCAGTCTCAGACTACATATCTGCTGTTCCCTCTGCCTGGAAAATGCCACCATTTACCTTGCGGCATCTTCTTTGTTCTCCAGGCTGCACCTGAGTTCCCTAGCTTGGCGCCAGTTAGCCCCTGCCTCACCTGTGCTCACCGGCTCTGGCCCCTGCGCTCAAGCTCCACTAGCATCCTTGCTGCTTGCTACCCACTCGAGCTCATGCCTGCCTCAGGACTCTTACACATGCTGTCCCTTCCTCCTGGAATGCCTGTCTGTCCACTTTCCTTACCATCTGTTGCATGTCTTGCCTTGGGACAAGCAATAGAATATAATAAACTCCTGGAGGTGGGAGAAGTACTCCACAGTTAGCAGAACTACTTTCACAGAGAACGCAAGGACTGAGTTCAGTTCCCAGAACACATGGTGGGCAGCATACTGCCTGTAACTCCAGCCCAGAGGGATCCTGTACTTCTGAGTTCCTCTGGTGCTATATTCACAACCCATGTCCTCCAGTTAAAAATAATAAGATCATTTTTTAAAGTATGAACTCCAGAGCAAAACATCAGAGTTCCAAAATCTAGCTCATGGGCACCTCAAACTCAATAAAGTCCTCTCAGTGACACACAACTGTGCCTCTGTGGACGATTTCACCTCTCTGTGTTCCCGCTTTTTTCAGCCAAAGGTGAACTACTTTGCTGGCTTGCTGTGGAGAGGAGGTGAATGAATCTGCACTGTTCATTTAACCCACTGAAGTTGGTAGTGACATAGTGTATGCTAGCTGTTATTGCCCGGGCCTTGGGCAAATGTCACTTCAGAGAGGTGAGAAAGCAAATACCTGTTAACAGTTACCCCTCTCCTGATCTGGAGACCCTCTCCCCCCGCTCCAGAATCAAACCCTTACTTATGAACAAGATTTCCTTCACTCTAAGATTACTTTGGGGAACTAGGGGTGAAAGCGTGTGAGAGGGTACTCGGGGCCCAGAGCACAGAAGTTTCCTCTGTCTCCCATTTCCAATGTTCCCGTCCCCTCTCCAGGGGATGGGGAAACTCCAGCTACCGCCCTAACTTCTTTATTATAAGTATGAGGCATTGTGTGAACACCCAATGGCTTGCTTCTCCAGTTTTACTTTCGGTGTCTACAGAGGAAATGAGTGCTCTGCTCTCAGTGGGTGGGGGCTGGGCCCTTCTGAAGGCCACCCTGACACCTGTAAGCGCTGCTCCATCTTGCTCCCAGAGGCCCGATGAGGGTCTGGGTTATCTAAGATGCACACCTAGCTAGATACTGGCATTCCGTATGTCATCTTGCTCTAGGAACCACCATCTTTCAGAAGATGCCCAAGTCTACAACTCTGAGGTTTCGGAAGAAAGACAGCAACCACTGGCATCTACTGGGCACCAAGGGATCTTTGAAAGACCAGGCAGGCGTGAGTTCCTCAGAGCTCCACAACCACCCAGCCAATGACTGCTGCTACTCCAGAATGGAGCCTCTCTTATTCCGTCCTTTCTCAGAGGAAAATACAAAGGCTACAGACAGTCAAAGTTGAGAAAAGATGGCGCTGCCTGGCTTCTGGGCTTCCCCCTTAATTACAAGATTTTTAAATAAGTGCCTCCCACCGCAGCTACAGCCACTAACCTTTCTGGGCATTCAGAGCACCCAACCCCCCCACATCCCGCCCAGTTCCCTGCCCAGTAGTGCTCACCATCACTCTTGCTGGGTACTCTCTGCGCACAGCCACCTCTACGCCACGGGCCACCACCCGCACAGCTCTTGTGTAGCTCACGGTCTGGCTGCCTCGATGTTCATTTTCCACCAGCACCTTAAACTCGGGCAGCGCAGCATCCTGGCCGCACGAGCCCACCAGCAGGTATGCACAGGTACCCATAAAGTCAAAGCGCTTTCCATCAAAGCTCACATAGTGCGGGTCTCCGGACGCCTCGCAGCTGGCAAAGTTGTCTGGGTAGCAACCCAGGAGGCCGTTCAGCACGCGGCAGCGCTCACCAGAAGGACATCCGGTTGTGTCTCTGCAGATCACCTTCTGGGAGGCTGCATCGCAGGTGCAGCGTTGCCGACATAGGTCATCAGCAAACACTTCCTGACCTGGGGCCAGGGGGCGGCCCTGGTAGATGCAGCCACAGGATGACTCAGGCACACAGTCGCCACCACTGGCCACAAAGCCTGGAAGGCACACGCAGCCCTCCACACAAGGGCGCCCAGAGCAGTTGGTCGGTACAGCTTCTGAGTTGCAGGAGGCTGGGCAGGCAGGGCTGCAGAGCTCATAGTGGCTGTTGGCTGGGCAGGTCAAGGCTGGAAGGTTGGGGAGAAAGGGTTGGGTCATGCTAAGGTGGGGGCTCCCCCAGACAATGCTGCTTCCTCAGAGCTCCACACCCCTCAGTTAATGGCACTCATACCTTCTTGATGCTCAGGGCCCAATGGTCTCCCCGACTCCATCCCTGCACAACCAATCAGCGGGCAAATCCCGTGACTTTCACTGACCGAGCCCACCCAGAATCTGTTTCCACAGCCCATGAACCACTGCAGCCTCCTGCCTAATACTCTGGTCCCCTGTACCAAATCTGCTCCTCACAGCAGCCAGAAGGACTGGGCATGCAGGATCAGACCATGTATCTCACCCCCAACCTCCCATGGCTCCATCAGAGGTGGGGGAGCAGAGTCCTCCCCAGGCTCATGGGGTTTCCCTCATTATCTCCCTGTTCCCACCCTTCTCATTCCCCTACCCATGCCTGTGCCTTCTCCATCTCAACCTCCAATCACTCCGAACTCTTCCTATCCAGTGATGCGTCTGTCCCAACCTTAGGCTAACTTTGGCAAAGCTTGGATGTCTTGGCCAACCTACGTCTCTGGCATTGTCCAGCATCAGTCTGAATCACAATCATGACTCAAATATGGAGCAAATGCAAGGGGGTTCCTAGGCCCTCACCATGGGCTTCCCATCCTAGGTGCTACTTACGACAGCCGGCGTATAGCCTCCAGTTCCCAACAGAGACTCCCAGTTCCGCACAGGCCTGGGCATAGGCGGCAAGGCTCCGACACAGGCTGAGGCGCTCCCCTCCAGTCACACACAGGTCAAACACACAGTCCTCCAGGAAAGGCTTGGGGTCCAGGAATTCATGGCAGGCAGAGAAGGGGTCTGTGGACAGAGTTAGCATCCCACAGAGCCGGTCTCCCTCATAGTGTTGGGTCTGGCCTTCAGTGCAGGAGGGACAATCGCCATGGCAGCCGTCATCACACAGGTAGTCCCCATCATCCAGCTTCCAGCTATTTGCAAACTCCAAGGCATCTGGAACCTGTTCCCCATCGGGTGTGAGGAAGTCGTCAGCAGGGTCTCCATTATAGTTGCCACACAGCCCCCACACCTGGTTTTGGAAGCGCGTGGGCAGGCTCACTGTCAGCTGGCAATCCCAGTTATAGGTGACCACCAGCCCAAAGTCCAGCTCGATCACGCCTTGTGTTCCACTCTGGTACACACGCAACTGACCATCACTCAGGGAGGCGGGGAGGCTGGAGCGCTGATTGTCAATCTGCAGAGAGACCGCAGAGGTCAGACCCCTGTGTAGTGTCCCCTTCAGCCCTCACCTCCTCCATTCAAGTCCCCAGCTCTAGTCACACAGGGCGCCTTCCTTCCCTGCTCTTTCTTCGTCCTTCCCTAGGGATGCTGACCCTAGGGATGCTTGCTCTTGCACCTCTAGTGGCCTGAAGTGTTCTTCCCCAAGATATAGATGTAAATGAAGACCCTGTCCCCCAGCCAATGTCTGCCAGGAGTCACTGACTCAGTGAGGCCATCCCTGATCCCCTTCCTGTTGCCTCTTCTCCTCTGCTTCCCAGTCCCCATGGAGTCTAGCCTTCTCCCACAGTGTGCTAGTTCCCCACACTCTCCATCTGTCGGAGCCACTAGAAGGCCACCTCATGGTTTCATCTCCAGTGCCTCCAACAGTGCCTGGCAGAACAGCAGGCTCACTACTAGCATGAAGCCAATGTGAGGAAGGGAGCTGGCAGGCCTGGGGGCAGCAAGGGGCAACTGCAGGGAAGCAGTGCAACAATTCATGTTCATGCAACGGGGAGTGAGAGACAGGAGGTTGCTAGTCAAGACCAGCAACCGCCACAATGATGATAAATCTCCCGAGGCTGCCAGCTTCATTAAACCCTCACTGTGGCATGTCAATCAGCACGGTAAGATCTCTGCCCAGGGGCAGCTAGAACACAAGCACTGGCACGTTCTGAGCGGTATACAAAGTGGCACACGGTCCTGAACGCCCCCTGTTTGCCATCATTCTTCTCTGTAACACACCTTCGCTTTAGAAGTATCTCATTTCTGTCCTGCACCTAGCCACTGCCAACTGCTATGAAATAAACTCATTCCCCGCCCTGCCCTGTGCTGGAAGACCCCTGGGGATGACGCAGAGAGATTAGCATCAGCAAACAATGCAAGCCTAGACTGGGACCTAGGAGGCTCTGGCAGAGGGTTGGGGCTGGATTGGGAGCCTTGGGGAAAGGCCATACTGAATTGCGCCAGCTAAGGAAGGCTCCCCAGAGAAGGGACAGTCGAGTCAAGCCTGGAAGGACCAATAAGAGCCCCAGCTATTCTGGAGGAGGTAGGAGGCTTGCAAGTGTGAGGCCAGCTGGGCAGCCCAGTGAGCCGTGTCTCAAAATGAAGAGAGCGGGAATGTTGCCCAGTGGTACAGCACACAGCTAGCATTTGTTAAGGTGCGGACTTCAACAACAACATTTCAAAACTTCAATATATTTTTTGAAAAAAATGACTGACAGAAGTAGTTTCTTGTGTGGAGGAGAAAAAAAACCCAACAGATAATGTCATATGCAGAAGTGGTAAGTTTCATAATTTGCCCTTTGTGAATCTCTACACTCCTTCTGTAGATGAGGCTGGCCTCAAGCTCACAGAGGTACCTGTCTCTGCCTCCCAAGCACTGGGAGGCACACCTAATCTAGGAGGGAAACATCAAGCCAGTGATATGCAGAGACACCACGTGAAGACAGAGGGACCGTCCAAGGTGATGAAAGGTCCTCCGTCTTACGGGGATTTTGGTGACAGATCTGTGAAGATGCAGGTGAAGTGCACACTTACAGGGTGTGGTTTTGGTTTGGAGGGGAGATGCGTGTTACTGTGGATTGAAACTGGGGCTTTCCAGCTGTGGAGGTGCACTTGGCAGGCAGAGGCAGGAGAGCCTCTCCGTGAGGTTCAGGCCATCCTGGTCTCCACAGTGACCAGGGTTAAAGAGTAAGATTCTGACTAAAATAAAAGTTAAACCAGAAACTAGGGCATTCCACATGCCGGGCAAGTGCTGTACACACAGTCTCTAATTTGCAGAGTCCACTTGGGCACTGTGCCACTAGGCTGCAGTCCCATCTTCCTTAACTTTTCATCCACTAAACTGCCCAGGCAGGCCTTGAACTTAGGACCAGCTCCTTGAGTAGCTTGAATTTATCCTATCCCATCAGGCTCAGCTATGAGTTTTAATATACAAAAATTTATCTGGAAATTAAGCAAAACTTATTTATACATCACATTCTAGCTAACGATGTATATGTTGAAGTCGTTTTGGTGACGTGATCTGATGTCTGTATTGGCTTTCAAGGACATAAAAAATGAGACTGTCAATCTGACAGGAATGTACAGATGGGTATCTGAGGTAAGCAAAGAATAATTAAAATTTTTAGAGTCTATGCAGAGGGCTGGTATGTAAGTGTTCACTGTCTAGACTAAATACCCTGGCTCAAACATCTGAAATCTGACATAATAAAATGAATCTGACACTTTCTGAGCATTAAGAAGATGTTACACATGGGTTCAGTCCCCAATGCCAGAGAGATTAATAACATAAAAAAAAAACAACAACTGTGTGTACTGAACATAGTGTGGAAAATTATCTTTAGGCTTTGTATTAGAGATGTAATGGAACCTAAATGACCTTGTGTTTGGGCTTTGGTCCCATCACAGTATGTACATCCAAATATTCCAAAATTTTAAAAAGTTCAAAATCTGAAGCATTTTTGGCCTTGAGCATCTCAAATCAGGGACTCTCAACCTGAACAGTGACTATAGCTTGTTTAGAGACTTAACCGTTTCCATGGTGGTGGTAGGGAAGGTAGATAGTTGCTGCATAGCAAAACATTCACCAGACCCAGCACAGACACCCTGCAGCCTGCATGCGCCCCTTCCAGGTGGTGCCAGAAGACTTAGCTCTCGGGCCTTGGGAAATCACTGCTGTCCTTCAACCTCTTTCCTCACTTGTCCCCGCTCACTGTACAATGCCACCTCAAGGAGGTCCTGCAAGTGTTAAACTCACAATGTACCAGGAAACAAATCTGGCACCAGCGCAGGACCACCAGTGGTTATTGTCACGCCAGAGATCCCTGCTGTTGGACAATTAGATCATTTGTTTTTCCGTTTGCTTTTTTCCCTTGTGCTTTTCCAAGTAACACCCGTTTTCTTCCTGAGCAGTCCCTAAGCATCCCTAATGTTTCTAGAAGTGGAGCTGGTGAGGGGAAGGTTTTAAAGATCTGCTATCGTTTCTCAAGTCTCACCAGTTTCCTACCACCTCACCCACCAAAGGCCTTGAGTTTGGGGCCTAACAGCAGGACATGGCCTCCTGGTTTTGATTGGTGGCTCATGGGTATTAAACTCTGAACACTTACCCGGGCGAAGCCAATTTCTCCACGAACCAGTGACACAGAGTGGCTGTAGGCATGGACTGTGACCAAGCCCACATAGGAGACTTGGAGGCTGCCCCGGTGCTCATTCTTAGCCTCCACACTGAAGGCCGGCAGGCTCATATCCTCTCCAGTCAGCTCAGCCATGGTGTAGGAGCAGGTGCCCATCATGTCATAGCGGCGGCCATCGAAGGTGGTGTAATGGGGATCACCCTGGGCACGGCAGACAGCTGTGGACTCTGCCACACACCTGGCCTTTCCACTCACCATCTGGCAGCGCTGCCCAGATGTACACCGCATGCCTTGGCAGGAATCCTCTGCTGCGGAAAGCCGAGCTGGGGAGGGAAGAGAGTTAGAAACAGAGTTGGAAATGTTCATGAGGTCAGAACCCTGGAGCCCTCCTTCAGTGTGGACTATGGGCAGTTGGCTCACGACCACCCATTTTACAGGCATGGAAACGGAGGTTTGAAGTCTCATGGAGAGGGATTCTCTTGGTTTCCTGACACCCCAGGGCTTCTGATTTCACTGTTTAGCACAGTTTGGCCCAGAGGAATGGCAGGCGGTGGAGAGGGAGCAGGAGCAGCCATTGGAACATTCAACCGTACACAGTTCCATTTCCCTCGTCCTTGTCTTCCCATCCGGCTGGAATGGACAAAGGATAGGAACTGGAAGACAGGACAGGGTGATGTGGGTAAAGTGCTTTCTGTGTAAGCAGGAGGACATGAGTTCTGATTCCAGCCCCATGAAGAGCTGGGGTGATGGCAGTGTGTTAGCTCGGTGAGACTGGAGGGAGCAGGGACAGTCAGATCCCGGGCTGGCTGGCCGGCCAGTTTAGCTGACTGAGAGCTTCAGGTTCAGAATCTCAAAAGCAAACAGACAAGTTAGACGGTAGGGATCAGAAGAGGATACCTGACACTGACCTCTGGCCTCTGCACATGTGTGCTGGGGTATGCATGCCTGCAAACACACATGCATGCCTGGGTGTGATACCTGCTTGCACACAGGTACACATGCATGTGTGTATGCAACTATTTGCCTGGGTGTGCAAACCTGAACACACATATGCATGCCTGGATGTGCATACCTGCTCTCACAGATACACATATGCATGCCTGGGTGTGTATACATATAGATACACACATGTTGTAAGTATCTCCTGAAGTGGGGTGGCGTTTTGCCAGGATAAGTAACCCCTGGATCTAGGTTCCCAGTCTGAAGAAGACCATCTGGGAAGAAACAGCCCTTCCTGGTCAGCTTCCAGCCCTCAAGAGTGCTCCCCTCTGACCCCCCCTGGCAACAGCTCACCCTGCACCAGCCTGATCTTTCACCACAAGCTGATCTAAGGACTCTACACGCTTTCATTTGTTCCACTCCTGCCACAGCCCTGTTGTGGTGTGTGTGTGTGTGTGTGTGTGTGTGTGTGTGTGTGTGTGTGTGTGTGTGATTATCCCTACTTCAGAGTCACAGAAACTGAAGCCTAGAGAGGTGGAGTGACAGACCGAAGGTCACACAGGCACAGCTGGGGTTTAACCCCAGGCCCTCTGCCTCTGGCCCTGTGTCCTCACAACACCTGAGCTACCTGGTGGCATCTTCGGAATGGGCTGAGCCTGACGTCTCGCACAGGGCCA
>PVIU01028068.1:0-19515 GCA_004026605.1 Ondatra zibethicus | reverse complement strand
GAACCTCTCCAGATTATCACAGACATAGAGATTGGGTCTATACGGAATTTGAAATCTAGGACATTAGGCAAATACAAAAGTCATTGCAAACTGTACATATACAGTACAGTGAGGAAAATATAAGATTCTGTAGAAAAAACAGCTAGACTTTGGGAAGTACAAGCCTCAGGTTATGATAATTTATCATATAAATAATGAGTGATATCTAAAGCCAAGTAGGGGTAAACAGAGAGAGACAGATGAGAAATGAGCGTTCAGGTAACGGGACCAGCAGTCTAAGCTCCAGGGGCACACAGGCCTTAGAGCACTCTAGAAATTAGTCAATATGACTTTTTTCTTCTTGGCAGTGATGGAACCAAAAGATGCTGTATGGGTTGTGTTAAGAGACTATACCACAGTTATGAAAGAAGTGCATTAAGTTAGTATATAAATAACTCTTTCCAGTCAATAAAATGAGATTAATAGTCATGAAGAAAAAAGACCACAGATCATTCACAGAAAAGGAAATGCAAACAGCCTTTGTACCTATAAGACACTTTAGTCACATTCAGGAGAAAAACACAAAGTAAAATTGCACCATGGTATTTGAAACTGTGACGCTTATGTTAGAATGACTAGCGCACAGCCAGGAATGGGAAACGGCCACACTCATACATGTCGATGGGAGTCTGTGTTTCCACGACGGCCACGAGTGGTACTGTGAGAGCTTAATCAAAATTCACGTCATGTATACTTTGTCCCAGTAATTTTATTTCAGGGATTACACTTTAAATACTTATTTGCCTTGGAAGGAAAAGTTTAAGGTCAAACATATTCATGTCAGCATAACTTGAATTAACAGCAACTGGAAATATACTTTTACTTTCTGTTTTAGGTGGTACTGAGGCTTGAGCCCAGGATCTCTGGCATGCTAGCACAGCCCTCCTTTCCACTGAACTACATCCACAAATGGAAATTTATTTTTACTTGGAAAATGTATAGGGTACAGGGTAAAGATTTGATACATGTATATCTGCATATACACATAAAATTTTGATACATGTTTATGTAATGATCAAACGAGAGAAATTGCTATATCCATCACCTGTTCTTACCACTTCTTCGTAATGAGGCATTTGTAATGTTTATTTTGAAATTCATATTACATTATTGAAAATATTCACCCCAACATGCTGTGGACAATCAGGACTCATTCTACCTGTCGGTGCATGCTTCACCTACTACCCAAATCCTTCCATCCCTAACACATGACAGATTTAACACATCCTGAGGTTTTGGAAGCCCAACAACAGTCAAAAAGAATACAGTGATTTTACCTGTGAGAGACGTGGAACAGACATGGAATAAGGTCCTATGTAAGTCATTAAAGAAAGGAGCAAGGTGTGTGACAGTCTCCTGTGTGGTTATCCTTGATTCCATTATTTTCTCAATGATGCTGGTCGACTGCTCTTTCTTTTTTTTTTTTTAAGATTTATTTATTTATTATGTATACAACATTCTGCCTCCATGCATACCCACACGCCAGAAGAGGGCGCTAGACCTCACCACAGATGGCCGTGAGCCACCGTGTGGCCACCAGGAACCGAACCCACGACCTCTGGAAGAGCAGCCAGCGCTCCCAACCACTGAGCCATCTCTCCAGCCCCTCGACTGCTCTTTCTGTTGGGCTTCTCAGGCTTGTTTCTGGTTGTTCACTGGCTATTTCAACTTGTTCTGTTCTCCCCCCCCCTCTCTCTCTCTCTCTCTCTCTCTGTCTCTCTCTCTCACACACACACACTATCATGCACTAAATTATAATCACCTTTCATTATCAAAAATCATCTTTACTTTTCTTTTTAGTTTGTAATTGTTCTTCACAATACAATGTAAACTCAATGAAACTCAGTGAAACGTCCTCTCCTTTATCACTGTGGTATTCCCAGCTCCTTAAGCATATCTGGCCTGGAGTAGCTTTTCAGTGAGTTGCTGAAGGAAGGTGGATCAGCAGGTAAAGACACTCGCTGCCAAGCTTGAGAACCTGAGTTGGATCCCCAGGACACACACTTGGAAGGAGAGAACCAACTCCCTAAAGTTGTCTTCTGACCTCCAAAAGACCACCATGGCACACACACACCTATACACATGTGTGTGAATGGATATACACACGTGTGTGTTATGCAAGTGGGTAATAGATGTGTGCAGACATACTTTCGTTGAACACTCTCCATACATATATATGTATATGTGTGTGCATATGTGTGTGTGTATATATACACACATATATATAATGCTTGCTCAATAAATACTTTTCAAAGTGAAAATGCAGGAGGTGGAGAGAGAAGGAATATATAAAGCAGGTATTTTAAAAGAGCAATCAGAAATGTAGGAGAAAATCCAAAAAACTGTGGTGTCATGGAAACCAAAAGAATTTTGAGGCATTAACAGCCATTCCAAGTAGCACTGTTATTTGTAGAAAACTATGGTTCTGAAGCTAGAGGTGGCTTTAGAGCTGTGCGGTCCCCCAAAGCACCAAATTCACCTGTGAAAACCTCAGCATCCCACACATAGAGAGCACTGCCCAGGTAACAAAGCTCACTTTCAGAAAGGCTGTCCTGCCAGAGATGAAACAATGACCCTAGCCCCAGCTCGGGCTGATAAAACAGGATGAGCCAGCTCTATCCCTGTTTATTCAGCTCCCTGAGTAAGATGCAGCCCTGACTTTCCTTACAAATGCTGAAATATTTAACAGCGTCAACATTTGTACCTGAGATATGTCTTAACCAGATATTGAAGGTGACAGACACAGAAACAGCAGCCCAAGGCAGGGAGGGCTAAAGGATGAGGGGCATGGATGAGTCAGGAGGCAGAACAAACAAGGAAGGCCTGCCTCGGTGGTGTTGGTGTTTGTGGGGAGAAATGTGAAGTGAAGCAGAAAGCTTGAGCAAGTCCAGTTTGGGGTAGTTTTGATCACTTTAATTGGCTCTGAGCTATTCAGATAATGCCTAAGCCTAGCTGCTCGGCGCCCCACCCAGGGACTATTTAGGACAGAGGAAATGTGAAAACGTGGTGCACGAGAGTTAAAGAAAGGGGGTTCGTGGGGGATGTGGATCCAGGTTGAGTGCTTTGTGTATTAACATTAAATACACAGGACAACAGTTTACTCTCTCTGGAAAATAGCTAATTCTAAAAGATACTGTCTTCTCCAGGTCAGCAAAATCTCCAAGATATTGGAGCATCAATAGGACAGAAAATGCACAGACTCTCCACACAATGCTTAAGACAATGTGTGCAGCATCAAGCGCTCCTGTGGTTCTCCACCTGCAGTGTCTGATGGCAGGTATCTATTTAACAGAGCCCCTAGAGACACCAGTGCCCCAGCAGACCCTGTCCCCATCACAGGAGCTCACTTCCCAGCTCTCCTTCCCTTGCTTAGACACTATTGTCACCTACACCTCTATCTCTAGTGGCTTGGCTCTGTATCATGTTTTTATTAATTAATTAATTTTATGGCCTGATCACAGTTTCCCCTCCATCCTTCCTCTCCTCCCAGTCTCTCCCTGCAACCCCTTCTCCACGCCCTCCATCCTCTCCTCCTTTCTCCTCAGAAAAGGGCAGATCTCCCATGTATATCAACCAGTCATGGCGTATCAATTTGCAATGAGATTAGGCATTTTCCTTTGTAGGAAGGCTGGACAAGGCAACTCAGCAGGAGGAACAGAGTCCCCAAAGCATGTAACAGAGTTAGAGATAGTGTGTGCTCTCATTGTTAGGATTCCCACAAAAGACCAAGTTACACAACTGTAATATATGTACAGAAAGCCGAGGTGAGGCTCATGCAAGCTTCCTGGTTGTCAGCCCTGTGTCTTTTCTCCACTGTAAGCCCCTGACTCCCTTTACAACCAACATCTCTGGAAATAACGTTTTTTACATTTCTTTTTGGTGCGTGTAGTGTGTGTATGTGTGTGTGTGCCCTAGTGCACACCCACGTAAAGGTGCACAAGCCAGCCACTGAATGCATGTAGAGGTCAGAGGACAATTTTGGAGAGTCAGCTCTTTCTTTCTATCATATAGGTTTCAGGGATTAAAGCCAGGTTGTTAGACTTCACAGAAAACACCAATTGACCATTGGACCATCTCGCCAGCCCCAGGACTGACTTTTAACTTTTTAAACCATCATTCTCCATGGTCTCTGCTTTTATCCAATATACAAACATTCCTTCTGTTCTCTAACACCTCAAATAAGACTCTGATATTCAGGACTGCTGACAGCATTTCTCTGACTTCTGATGTTCAATTCACTATAAAACTCATAAAAGCCAAGCTTAGCTGAACTTTATCCTCTGGCCTGAGACAGCAATGTCAACTATGCACTCTGGAATCACCAAGGACTTTGAAAGACACTGGCATCTGGTCCACAAGAGATCCTGACTTACCTGCTCTTGGTGTGATGTGGGCATTGCTTTTGTTTGTTGGTTTGTTTGTTTGTTTCTGTTATTGTGAACTGAATCCAAGGTTGGGAACCTCTATAATAGCTGCTCCTGCCTTCCCCCATGGAAAAGGATGCCTTCTTCCAGCTAAAACTTAAGCTTTCTCTTTGGATTTCAGATCCATCTTCACCTAGCACTGCAGAGAATTCTCTCCCATACTACGTACTTAGGGACATGAACTTTCCTCAGAGACAAAAGAGTTCCAATGATTCTGGTTACATGGGCCCTTTCTCTTGAAATGTCAATTACTTGCTGAGGAGACAAGGTTAGAGTACCAGGAGCTCTGTCATTCCCAGACCATTAATTTCTCCCCAAGCTAAGAGGGAAACTGGATACACAGGTTAGAAGAGGAGGCCACACAAAGGGAACTGGAACACTTTTCTCTGAAGTGAGAAGCAAAAGGTGAAATAAACACAAACAACACTTATTAAGTCCCCAGTGAAGTCTGTCTACACATGAAGAATTTTCCATGTCTAAGCTCTGACTCACTTGCAGAAGCAATATTTTTATAGACCTTTTGGGGGCAACATTTCTCTGAGAAACTAGAGTTTAGATAGGAGCTCAGCCTATTAATAACTTAAGACCTTACACAAAGCTTCAGAAATTCCAATCCCACAAGCTAGAGATCTGGGTGAAGGGCAAATGCATTTTCTCCTGCATCATAGAGATGGGAGAAGCCTTCTAACCCTAGTCTTCCTTCAGACATCAGGAAGCTCACCCAGCTTCTCTGAGCATCCACATTTCCTGTGGTGTCTGCCTCTTCCTCTGCCTGATTTGTGGCCTTGGTCCATGTTGTCTACAGTTTTCAGATATTCCCTAAAAGAGTTGATACCTTCTTGTAAAGAAACCACAAGGAGAATGAAATCCACCCTATGTCATCACCATTAAATACACACAAGGACAGTAACATCATTCATCTGAAGATTGCTGGGACTTGGGGGTCTCAAACATAGAGAAATCAGTGGCAGTGCCCTGTCACAGGAGCCAAAAGTTGAATTCTCCAACTCTAAGTTCTGACCTTGACCAAGTTTCTCTAACCATTCTAGGCCCCCTGGGTCTTCATTGAATAAACTGAAGTTGACATTAGCATCTGTCTCACAGGAACTTGGGAGTTTGTGTTAATACAAGAGATGTGTTTGGAACGGGACATTTCCAGGCAAAGCCATCAGCACCCTATACCTCAGGCCCTGTATCAGGGAATGACAGATTGTTGGAGAAGGTGGGTGTATATACAGTAGAGCAAGAACAGAGTTTGTTGGGGCTAGCACATTCCCACTCTGCTGCTTCTACTTCATAGTAGGACTTGAGTAGATCTCTCTCCAAAGTTTGTGTTCCCTGTGATTTTGTTGCTGTCCCTGGATGGAGCCAAGATCCCAAGGTGCTCTCTGCTTTTCTGAGCTACTGTCTGACTCTACAGGAAGCTGTAATGTGGAGACACAAGTAAAATGCTGGAAATACAGACTGCCATGGGGTGAGGTTGGGACCAGAGTTTGGATGCCCTTTTAAAAATTAACCTATTCTGTATATTTAAGCAGAAATCCATTTACAAAGAAAGTTAAAAGTCTGTGTTGTCTGTAGATGTATATAGATTTGGACGGGGCAGTGAAGGCAACAACCATTCATATTACCCCACGGGACTGCTCTAGTAAAAACCTCCTCATTGTACTGTGAAGGACAAGCCAGACATGAGACTAGAGATGACACACCAGACCCAGCTTCTCGGGAGCTTTCCTCAGCTCCCCTACAGAAAACATTTTTAATTGGTAATTTTTTTTAGGTTAGAATACACAGCTATGTGTTACATCATGACATTTTTACATACACTTGTCTTTTTATTTTGTTCTAATCCCACCCCACCTCCAAATACACTCCTCCTTGCCCTCTTCCTGCTCCTGCCTTGTTCCTTTTCTCTCTCTAGATTAGTCTCTCCTTCTGCTTTCACGCCACATGTATTCCATTACCCTTTTCCTTCCCTGTCCCTCTCATGGCCTTCTCCTTTCCGGATCCCCTGTCTAGTTTTGTGACCTACAAATACACACATATAAATAACATGCATATGTATACACACATACATACATATTAATATTAACATAGGTTCTTCTGCAGATGAGGAGATGTGCGATTTCTAAGACACACATAGGCATCTAACTGTGGGAGCCTCTGTTACAGCAGGGCAGTTCCCTACAGTGAGGCAAGGGATGTCAGGACATCAAAGACACTTAGATGACTTCAGGGATGATAGCTAGATGCTCTGTGAGGTCAGCCTCCTTCTCTGGATCCACTTCCACAATTTCCTTCCACTGCACTGGCATGCATGTTTTGCATGAAGGAAGGCATCTGAGATCTGATCACATGGACCCATTGTTTATGCCGTTGTCAATGTTCAGTGTTACTACCTCTACAGGACCTAAGTTTGTAGATGAATTAAAGTAGGCTTATTTTTTTTTTAATTTTTTATTTTTCCATTCAAAAATTGACCCTTCATCCCCTTCTCCCATTCCCCTCCAGCTCACCCACTAACTCTCCTTTCTCCCCTTCAATCCTTAAGAGAGGGCAGGGTACCCTGCCCTGTGGGAAGTCCAAGGCCCTCTGCCCTCCATCCCGGCCTAGGAAAGTGTGCATCCAAATAGACTAGGTTCCCAAAAAGATAATACATGCAGAAGAGATATGTCCCATTGCCATTATCGATGGCTTCTCAGTCCGTCCCCATTGGCAGCCACATTTAGAGAGTCCAGTTTGATCACATGCTCGTTCAGTCCCAGTCCAGCTGGATTTGGTGCGCTCCCATTAGATCAGGCACACTGTCTCAGTGGGTGGACCAGCCCCTCGCAGTCCTGACTTCCTTGCTCATCTTCTCCCTCCTTCTGCTCTTCAACTGGACCTTGGGAGTTCAGTCCATTGCTCTGATGTGGCTGTGGGTCTCTGTCTCTATCTCCATGCATTGGACGAAATTTCCCTCTGGATCGATCTTCTCAGCACAGGAACAGGGACTCCTGGTGGGTCAAGGACACCGCAGAAGAAAGGGCGAACTTGGGGGGGTGGCAGGGTCCTGTGGAACAAAGAAGCCCCTGCAGCAGGAGCTGGAGGTGCCCTGCACTCCCTTCTGGGGACCTTCAGGCCTGGCAGGCACACACTGACCCCTCTGAATCCAAACATAAGCTTATCTTTGGTAAGATGTTATAACTGTGTGGTTAACTGATATTAAAGCTGCAGGGGATGAGATTTACTCCATTTAAAAAAAATTGTGCAGGAGTGTTGACCTGCTTATATGATTAAGTGTTATGTGCATGAAGTGCCCACAGAGGCCAGATGAAAGTGCTGGATCCCCTGGAACTGGAGTAACAGGTGATCATATTAGTTGCCACATAGATGCCTGGAACCAAACTTAAGTCATGTACAAGAGCAGCAAGTACTCTTAGCCCCCGAGCTACCTCTCTAGCCATAACTACCAAATTTTAATAACTACTTTATGCATAGTTCTACAAAACTGTTATATTTTAAGTGTATAATTATATAACTCATTGAATTTTCCTTTAAGAATTAGATGATTAAAAATTAGTTTTCTGATTAAATCTCGTCCTTATATGGCCAAAAATGTACCAAAAATGACTATTTGTTTAAACATAGAAATAAACATGTCAATGTCAGACAAAATGTATACAGATAATACTTATTTTCAGTTCTAAGATCTCTATTATAAGAAACAGATAAAGATCATAAAATATAAAGCAAAAAATACAATGCTAACTATAGTAATAGTTTATAATCTTATTGTTTTTCTTAGAAAGAAATTCAGGTAAATTTTAATACCCTAAGCATCTGAAAACTGTTTTTTAATACTCTTTTAAATGGAGATCACTTCTGGAAGTAAACAGTATAAATATTCCTTTTATAACCACGAGGTTTCAAAATCATTGCTCTGATCTCAATGATACCTCAAGTAGGTAGAGTTGGATTCAAAAAATGTTTGATGGTGGCTGTGTTTTTTTTTTTAAAAAAAAAAAAGCTACAAGACTCTGACCCCTGAAATTCTAAAATAAAAGATCCAGTCTGATCAGAACCAGGAGTCAGGAATCTACCATACTCTGCCACTTACTGAGGCAACTTCAGGCCAGGCTTGTGTCACCTAATTCAGCCACAATTTTCTTGTCAATTCAAGAAGCACTCTCATCATAAAGAGATATCACAGTATTAAATCTGGAGGCCAATATGAGGGACCATGTCCCAAGAACACAGAGTTCAGTTTCTCCAAATTCCATGTCACAATGTGGCAGCAATTTCAGGAAGTTGTTACATAACAAAACAAACTCAAACTCGTGACAAATATAAAGAAATATCAGGAAGCAAGTTACAGCAAAGTGGAAAAAATTCTGCTCTAAGCTTCAGATGCTATCTGATGACATCCCAATCCTCTTCCTTGTGATAGCTCGTGGTCTGCTCAGTTAATAACATTCCAAGACATTTCACCTGATAGTCACAGGGGTGTTAGTTCAGACACAGAGGTGAGCAAGGAATTGCTATTAGGCTACAGATAACCCAAGATAAATTGTAATTAGCCTCCGGACCTGCAGCGTTGTAACCTCGCCACAGTTATTAAGGTCCTAGTAAGTCAATTGTCTCGTGGAAGGTTCAAGGTAAGGCATAGCTCCCTAGTAAGTGTCATTCACATTCCTAACTATTCCTCAGTAGGACAATGGTTACAGCTTTTTTTGACATGCAGAGCTACATATGTGTAAGCATGCTTTCTCTTCATCATCAAAGCAGGAAAACACCCATCTAGGAAGATCAGAGCTAAAGGATCTATCAAGGGAGCGAAGGTGTTTTTGGCCAGACTTGAAGGAAGGTGAAGAGAGTGTGTGAGGCAGAACCATTCAAGCTCTTTCTACCTTTCCTCCAGACTCTAGCAGCCATTAGTAGTGGCCATTAGCAGGAATAAAGAAAATGAGAAAGAACCTTCTTGCTTCCATAAAGAGATTCCAAACCCAGTTTCGCTCTTGAATAATTACTCCTAGCTCTATCTGACTTTCCTCGTTTGCCCTCCAGTCTGCTTTCAGTGTCTACGTCCAGCCCACTTGACCAGAAAACATTTCCTCAACTGGAATCTATGATATAATTTGGGGTGCATACTATACCCCACACTGGCCCCACACCCTCAAGCCCTGTCTATAGACAGCCACAGTTGACATTCAGACTATGAGCATCTAGAGGCCTATACATATAACACAAAGACTGAGAAACATCACCAACCAATGGAACTTCTAAAGTGTTGCTTCAATATCTCTTCTGAGACCCTAAAGGTGGCCTAAAACTCATGGGTTTTGATACAGAGAATTGTTTGAACAGCTTGTATTTGAAATAGAGAAAAACAGGAAAAGCTTGAGTTTGCAAAACTCGACAAGATACAAGAAAATGTGTGGGGAAATAAAAATTATTTTGTTTGTAGCATTTGGCTCAGACAGCACCATTTTTCTAAAGTGTTGAAAAATGCTTAGCATTCCTGGAAGATTTAACAGACAGTAGACACTGTGCTGGGTGCTGTATATGAATTATTTCATTTTCATAGAAGCCCCATAAGACAGACATTATCAGCTACTCATTTTACCTTGGGAGAAACTAAGGTAACAGATGTCTTGACCCGCCTGTTTTAAATCCACTAACAGTAAAGCCAAGAGTCCAACTTGGACATCCAGGTTTCACAATCTACCCCATTAGGCACTTGGCTGTACTGCCCCTGCTCCACTAGAATGATGGGAGGGCCTCAGGAAATGGCTCAGTGGGCTTGGGAATTCAGGGTCCAGACAAATAGATCTCAGATCTTTAGAGTTCTATAAACAAAGGGACTTATTTATTAAGCAAGCTAAATTTACAAGTTAACAATAGAAAATGGCTGTTCTTTTTCATCCTCATACCCTCAAATCTCCCTCCTTTAGACTAAATCTAAAATATACCACATGAAGTCCTGGTTTTCCTTGGAAAAGGAGAAGGGTTTCGGACATTTTGTGCTCCTCAAAATTCTCATTTCATCGTCAAAAATATCTAGTGCTGTGGAAAGCCAATGCCTCATTCTAGGGTGAAACTGCTGCTGCCTTCTCTGGTGGTTTAATTCAAAATGGCTCTCACAGGCTTACACGGGGTGGCACTACTAGGAAGTGTGGCCTCGGCGTAGGTGCAGTCTTGTTGGAGGAAGTGTGTCATTCAGGGTGGGCTATGAGGTTTCAAATGCTCAAGCCAGGCCCAATTTCTCTCTCTCACACACGCACACTACTGACTTTCTCTTCCTGCTGCCTGCTGATTCTGAAGCAGAACTTTTAGCTACCTCTCCAGCACCGTGCCGCCATGCTTCCTACCATGATGATAATAGGCTAAACCTTTCCGGTTCTTTCCTCTCCCTCTTTAGTTTTCAACTGAGACGTGACAATTTCAATTGGGACAGGAGTCATCAACCAATGTTGGAAACTATCTCGGAAGACATTGCTTAGATAAGCAATCACTCTACCTTGGAAATGGCCGACGTGAGACATTGATCTGGTTGCTTTCACATGAAGACAAAACTGAGAAAGAATCAATGCTAGTATCTTTTTATACAAGGGACCAAGTGTTTGTAAGAACAGGAGGGAGCCATTAGTGGTGAAGAACTCCTGGAATCAGCAGCAGACAATTAATTAGCTATCAAGGTACAGAATAGCTGTAAGGCCTGAGAAGCTGCTGAGTCATGGGGATATTGTGAACTGTGTCCTCAAAACAGCCTCACCTGAAACCAAGAGTCAAGAGGCTCATCTCAGATGAGAGGGAAGCCCTTAAAATCAAATATGCAAAAGGCATTCCTTCATTACGAAACTCAAAGTGGCCAGTGCAAATCTCTGTGAGTTCAAGGCCAGCCTGGTCTACAGAGTGAGTTTCTGGACAATCAGGGCTATACAGAGAAACCCTATCTGGAAAAACAAAACTTTTTAAAAAATGTGGACATAGTTGTGGTAGTCATTGACTAGCCAACCACAAACAAAACTAGGAAAAATGCTTAGACCTCCGTGTAGGCCAGCAGTTTCTAGAGGCAAGTAAGCTTGCTTATCTTAATAAAACCAGAAAGTGAATTATATCCAGGAGTCAGGAAACATCTGATCACAACCCTTTTCTTCTGCTCCGTTTCATATGTTCAAGATTTAATTTGCTTACTTGGGGCAAGAAAATGATTCAGATAGCAGAGAGAACTTTTGTAAGCAGCCCACACAGAATTGCAGGTCAGAGCATAAATAGATAGCTCTCCATAGGCTGCTACTGCAATCACTTCCTCTCAGGATGGAAAGAAGCAGGGTGGTCAAGAAGAGCATAAAATGTGATATCAGAAACATCTCAAGTTCATCTCATCTGGTGCTTTACCAGTTGCCTCACTCTAGCCAAGTCTGTGTCTTCTCATAGACTTGTGAATTTGACAGAACGAGGTTTCCTCCCTGGACTATGTTTATACCTAGCCCCTCCCTTATGACCAAGCCCACACTAAGTTGCTGGAAGTGAGAAGTGTCTTTAAAAATGTTTCAGACAGTCTCTTTGAGCAAAATTCTTCACATGCCATAGGCTGAGTGATTAATCTGATTGTCTTGTAGCTGCTTGGTGCTGCAATCTGGCGTGTCCTGGATGAATTTCTTCATCCCCTCTGCCCACATTATCCACAATCCCAGACAATTGTATGTATGCATCAAGAGAGTGGAATAGAACAAGCCAGGTCAAAGGATAAGACACAGCTTAACACCAAATTAGCAGCAGAATGTTTGTGGAGCAAAGAGGGGAGAGAATGCTAAGAGCTCATGGACACAAGTCCCATAGGAGAATTCTTTTCCATAGTAGAGGAGAAGGGAAACCACATAGAATTGAGCATGGAGATCTGCTCTGTTCATTGTGGGCAGATATAATGAGAGGAACACAGAAGAGTAGAGGCTCTGATTCTTTATGAAAAATGGACAATAAATAGAAAGTGGAAGTCATTTTATGTTTATTGATAACACATTCTTTGTGCATCCCAAGTTTCTGAGGTCCTGGGTCACTTGTATGAAAACCCAACATCCTTTGGATAAAATAGGAATACTCATAACCAATGATATGAAACAGGAAAAACTCTTAAAGGCGTGAAATTTTCCCTCTCTTGTAAAGATTTGGGTGAAAAAATATTTTTGTTTTTGTTATAAACGAAAACAAAACAATAGGTTGGAAAGACAGCTCAATGGGTAAAGTGTTTGTCCTGCAAATATAAAGCCCTGACTTTGATACCTCGAATCCACCCGGAAAAGGTTAGGGACGTCGTGAACATCTGTAATCCCTCAGAGCTGTGGAAGTGGATACAGGTGGATCCCTGGGGCTTGCTACCAAGGCAGCCTACCCAAATCAGTGAGTTTCAGGTGAGTGAGACTCTGTGTCAAAAAAACAAACAAACAAGAGGGATAGAGACTAAAAAGGTAAATCAGCTGTTAAGAGCACTGCCCAACTATTCCAGGGGAACTAGGATTAATTGTTAGCACCCATGTGTGGTTCACAGCCTTTTGTAACCTCAGTTCCAAGGAAGGGATCAAATGCCCTCTCTGGTCTCCAAGGGCATTATATACATGTGGTGCACAGAACCAGGGAAATTACCCATCCATGCTAAACAAAAAATAAAAATGTATTTAAAAGAAACCAAGGTGATGGCATTGAGAACAATGCCTAAGGTTGATCTCTGGTCTATACTTACATACACTCCACACACACAGAGAGGGACAGATATGTATATACACATATACATACATATAATAATAATTAAATTAATTAAATAAGAGAAAGAAAAGCAAGAGACACAATCAAGATTATGTGTTCTGACCATAATTCTAAGGAACTGTCATGTGAACACAAAGTAGTAGAGTATAAAAAGCCCACAGTAGAAATGCTTTGCTGGTCATCTTGAACCCTGGCAGAGGCCAAGGCTTAGGGAGATCCAGTTGCCACAACAGTATTGAGGGACAAGAAAGAAACAGAAGTAGAGGAGGTCCCAAGAAGTCCACCTGAGGTCTTCCCTAAGATTCCCACCCCCAAAAAGTGATGTGTTCAAACATGCCTCCAGAAGGGGGTGTTAAAGGCACCTAAGAGGCCAACCAAAGACATCTCAGAGGATCAAGCTGGATAGTCCTGCTGATGAGGCCTGCAACATAAATTCATCGAGTTAACACTCCAGGATTCCATGCATCAGTGTGTCATGGGTGTATGTGCGCGTGAAGGAATAACAGCATCAGAAAATAAGAAATGAGACCACGTAACAAACAGGCTACCACTGATCCATGATAAACCCAAACTAAGGCAACAAATAGTCTGTACATTCCTTGACTACAGAGTTGAACAAGAGCCACAGCCTCATCCACATTATCTGAATCTCAGCAGGAAGCTGTCACGTCACTGCATGAAGATGAGTGTGGTTGCCTGCCTGTGGAGATGGATGGCAGGGCCACCAGGAAACAATGATTTTGTCTTTCCAAAGTCTTAGAAGCCAGTGTTATCAATTTTTATCATAAATTTGGAAGTCATGATAGAAAAGAAGAAAAATAAATATACCATTTTAATATAGGATTGAACTTCAAATTGGTTTTTATGTTTGCCAAAACAGATTATTTGAAGAAAAAAGGTGCAGTTGATTCTGTAGGACAATTGAGCTCCCACCCCCACCCCTTCCTCATTTGCACACTATCCACCAGGATAGTGAGACAAGAAGTTAAGATCATTACAGAAACAAAGAAAGTACATTTACACAGAGCCTTGATGGAGAGTACTTTAAACTCATTATCTTGTCACGTGAACTTGTTGATCTTGAAGATTGCTGTGGGTTCCATATTTATAATTATAACATATAATGAAAAGATTTTCTTTCCGGAAATGGGCTGTATATCCAATGTTAATGTACGAGAGTAAATTACATAGTTTCAACAAAATAGCTTACATGGAGTGCTAATGAAATCATAGGCCAAGTTCTTCTTGTCCCCACTGTGACCATTGAAGTATTTTCTCCAAAGTCATATAGTGCTGTTCTGGTTTTCTTTCTATTGCAGTGATAAAACACCCTGACCAAAAGCAACCTGGGAAATAAAAGGTTTATTTCCTTTTTAGACTTCCAAATTATAGTCTATCACTGAAGGAAGGCAGAAATAGAGCTCAAGTTGGAACCTGAAGTAGAAACCATGGAAGAACGATGCTTGCTTTTTCACTCTGGCTCATTGAGACTAATGCTCAGCGAGCTTTTGTATATAGCCCAGGACCACCTGCCCAGGAAATGATACTGCATCAATCATCAGTCAGGCAATCCTTCACAGACATGCCCACAGACCAATCCATTAAAGACAATTGCACTATTGGGATTCATTTTTTCAGGCAATTCTAGGTTGTATAAAGCTGATAATTCATGCTGAGAAAGTTAGTAAGCAAAGACAGAAGACCAAAGAATGGAGCACCAATTCAAATTACCCTATATAGAGACAGAAAGAACAATATTTAAATTTTCTCCATGTAGAGTTACACATGGTGAGCTGTGCCCAGAGATTTTGGCGCTGTTGTGAACTACTTCAGCATTGTTCAAGTGTCATTCCTTGCTGTGGGAACTCCTTCAGCCAGTAGCCTTTAAGATACCAGCCCACTTGGGTGTGGCCTCTTATATTAATAATATTGACATAAAGTGCACGCTCACTCTCTCTCTTCCGGTTTCTGAATTTGGTTCCTGTTCACTGTTTGTGTAGAGGACTGTGATCTGTGAGTCTACCCCTAAATAAATAACCCTTTATTATACTCAATTCTGAGCTAACGTGGAATTATTTTATACTGTCCATCATCAATTCCTCATCAATGATCTTCTCAAATTTTACTGAAGAAGGATGGAGTGACAGAGTTTGGATCTGAAAGGATGTCCATGTATTCAGAATTTGGTCTCCAGACGGTGGCAGTATTTTAGGAAGTTCTGGAAACTTTAGAAGATGTGACTCAGTTGGAAGAAGTGAGTCATTAGGTATGACCCCTTAGGGGTATATTTTTATTCCCCCCTCCTCTGCTTCCTGTCTTATGAAATAACTATCCTATGTCATAGACTCATGCCAGGATATGCTACCCCTTAAAATTGACTGTAGATAGAACCCTCAGAAACCACGAGAAAAGGAGTAAATATTATATATAGAAAAGTTAACATTTTTAATTAGGAAGAACTGAGCAGAAAGGATTATTAACTAAGAACTTAGTTTGGTAGTTTAGTGGGAGTGGAATAATTTATTGATAGCTTGCTATCACTGTAATTCCCTGAAACTGTGGCACTGAGACATTAAGGAGGAGCGAGGGGAGGGGAAGGGTAAGGAAGTGGGAGTCATGGGAGAATTCCAAAGGGATGAAGAGAAATACACAGGCAAACGGCCAGCAGGAAATGCTTTATGTCCAAGGACTTAGAGTCCAAATTGTGCCTAAAATCTCATTTCTTTTCATTAACCTCCTGATAAGATCAGGCTCAAAAGAGAGAATCTCATGTACCCTTTACGCCTACAAGAACCCAAGATGGAGTGTCTTCAGTGTCATGGTGTGGATTCTAGAATCTTAAATGAAAAGGAACTATTATAAAGTACACACTGAAAAAGATAGATTTCCAGATCTGTAGGAATCTGTAGATCTAATCGAACCACTTTATTTCAAATATGGCAAATCTGATATCCTGTATCTTGTCAAAGACACAGAGGTCTTACTGCTAAAGCCAGAGTGTGAACATTTTCTTGCTCTAGTCCATGTTCCTTCTTAGCATAGAGTACATACAGGCTTATCTTTGTTGGTATAATTAACCCAAAACTTTTGGTTATGTCTACTTTGAGGAGACACGATTTTACTCATGTCTTCCTCTATCCTGTAACAACCATATATGTCACCCAAAGACAGTTTACTATTGCTGAATGTTAAGAGAGAATGTTGATTATTTTCTAATATCACTATCTCAATGAGACACAGCTCTATCATTTTTTTAAAAAACAAAAAAGGTGTGTGTGTGTGTGTGTGTGTGTGTGTGTGTGTGTGTACACATGTGGGGCTATATAGGTCCATGTATGTGTAGGCTGTATTATTCTCTGTCTTATTCCCTTGAGATGAGGTCTTTCAATTAACCTGGAACTAGGCAGGTGCTCAGTAAACTCCAAAAATCCTCCTATCTCCACCCCTCGATAGCACTGGGGTGGCAGGCTTGTGTGTGTGGCCATACCCAGTTTCTTTTTTTTTTAATATGAGTTCTGTGGTTCTGAACTAAAGTCCTTGTTTGCATAGCAAGTACTCTTACCTGTTGAGCTATCTCCAGTTCCACAACTATTAATTTTAATTTGTACTCATAATGGAAAATGTATACGTTCATTGTGGACAATTTTTAAATAGTGATAAGCAGAAGAAAAGAAAATTAAAATCATCCTTTTATAAAAATTATATTCTTGGGAGCCAGCAATAACCCACAAATACTTTTTTGATGTCACTTCCTCTGCTAAAGTAATACTTGCATTTGGCTGATTTGTTGAGATTTTTTGGTTTTGATTTAGGGGTTTTCTATGAATTTAAAACATGTGCACACTGTAGTTAGACCTATTCACCCACCCCTGACTTCTCTCCCAATTCTTCCCAGATTCACCACCATGCCTCATACCCTCCCAACTTCATATACTCCTTTTTTCCTAACATACAAGCCCACTTTGAGTTGCACCTATTTACATAGGTCAGAGGTAATCTGGAAAATGGTTGACTTACCAAGAAACACACTATTAAAGCAAACCTGTCTTTCCTTTCCTAAAAACTATCAACCACCAATAACTCCTCAGGTAGGGATGGGGACTTGGGAGGCATTCCTCATTCCATGCTAGAGTGTCAACTGCCTTGCTCTTGTGTGGGTCGCAAGCAGGGATGCCTAATTCTTTATAGACATACAGCTCTAGTATTTTTCTATTTCCCAATCTAGTTTTTACTCTAGTTATATATAATTTTTAATCTTACCGTTTGAAAAGATAGAAAGGATGCAGTTTCTCTTTTGCAAACAAAGAAGCATTTCCATTATATGATAGTAGACCAAACAGCTCTTCTTTTTATTTTTTGATATGAATTATCTCTCTCTCTATTAAGTCTACTTCTGGGAATTCCACCTCTCAGACATCACTTTCTCTTCTACTTTTCACTTTTGGTTCCTTCCAACTGCTTTTTCCCTCTGCTCCCTTCTTAGCATTTGGCTACAACTCGTAGCAAAAAGTATTATAAGATTTTTTTTTCCCCATGGACCTTAAAGTTTGGAAGCCTTCAAGTCTTCCAGTGTCTGATACTTAGCTAAGTGGTGGAAAGAACAAAGGTGAACTTTAGATTGTCCAAAAATGAAAAGCATGAAATCAAATGGCTGTCCCCTGGTCCATTGTCACTATGGTGATAAATCTTACTTCCAGATCAGGGTATCTCTTTCTGGAATAGTAATATTAATTAATATTTTTAAAAGTTCTGGTACACAGTAACATCTTCCTATTGACAAATAATACATTTATTTCCATTGAATAACATATGTAAACATTGATAATAAAACGTCATCGTGGGCTTATTCTTCTAGAGGGCCCAAATCCAGTTGCCAGTACTCATATTAGGCATTTCATGACTGACTATAGCTCTAGCTCCAGGGATATAATATTCTCTTCTGGACTCGACAGTCACCTGCATACATAAATTTAAAAACAGTGAGCAGTAGCTAGAAGAGCAAACTTCTATGACATACAAATGCACAAAAAAACTCAACCCAATAAGCAGATGAAGTGGGAACTCACCAGGAAGGTTATGGGAATGAATGAGTCTGAACTTGGGTCTTCTCAATGGCTCCATGCCATGAACATAACAGCTCAACTATGTGGTGTAAGCCCACAATTCCCTTGTCACCTACATGAGTAGCTGGGTAGAGGAGAGAAGGAATTTATGTACTTTTTCTCTAGGATAGAGTCTAGGCTCTGTAATTTAATTCCTCTTCCCTTTCTCTTTTCCAATTACTTTACCCATTTTATTTTTTTTGTTTTGTTTTGTTTGTTTTTTTTTAATTTTTAAAATAATTTTACTAATTCTTTGAGAATTTCATAAGCTATGTCTCTGTTCATGTTCACATTCTTTCCTCAACTCATTGCGTATTCATCCTCACCTTCGCACCCACATCACTTCTTATTCTTTCTCTTTTTAAGACCACTGAGTTCAATTTGTATTATATAAATACTCTTCATTGTGAGGCCATTCTGTGGAGAGCAGTTGTTGACCTTTAAGGAATAACATCTTTAAAGAAAACTCACTGTCTTCCAGCAGCTGCCAATTGCCAATAGCCTCCCAGCTAGGAGCAGAGATTTATGTCTTCCTCTGCCCTCTATGGTGGGATTTTGTTGGGCTTGAGCTTGGGCAGGTCTTGGGCATGTTGTCCCAACTGCTATGAATTCATATGTATGTGCTGTATTCAGAAAATAGTTTCTCCTTGGAGTCATGCACTGACATTGCTTCCTTCTTTCCTTTTCTATTTCCACAGTGGCGTATTGAAATTTTGGGGGAGAGGATGAGATATACGTATTCCACTTATGGCTGAGAAATTGACAGTCTTTTATTCCTAAGACCTCAATGTGAGTCTCTGTTAATAGCCAGCTACTGCAGAGATAATGTCTTCTGATGAAATTTATTGCTGCCTCAGTGCTGTGTTCTCAAATCAGTGGATGCAAGTGAGTCCTGGCTTTGTTGGTGAGACTGAGTATACTTTCTACATTCTGGAAAGGTCAAGGTCTTCTTGGCTGATTCATCTGCATTTGATGATGCTGTTTCTCCAGCTGCTACAGCCCCAGCCTAGCCTTGTCCCATAGTCACATTGATGAATATCTTGATCACCATTATAGAAATTTCATCCGATGGATGGAGATAGAGACAGAGACCCACATTCACATCAGAGCAATGGATTGAGCTCCCAAGGTGCAGTTGAAGAGCAGAAGGTGGGAGAAGATGAGTAAGGAAGTTAGGACCGTGAGGGGCTGGTCCACCTACTGAG
>PVIU01028067.1:0-19506 GCA_004026605.1 Ondatra zibethicus | reverse complement strand
CATATAAAGTTAGTTATTGTTCTCTCAAGGTCTATGAAGAATTTTGTTGGGATTTTGATGGGGATTGCATTGAATCTATAGATGGCCTTTGGTAGAATTGCCATTTTTACTATATTGATCCTTCCAATCCAGGAGCATGGGAGATCCTTCCATTTTCTGGTGTCCTCCTCGATGTCTTTCTTCAAGGTCTTAAAGTTCCAGGCAGGAACTTTTGTACATGGTTCTCACAGCACTAGGCCACCGGGAGTCACAGTCTGATAGTGACACTAAGGCATCAGATAAGGACTCAGAGCTGAATGTCAAGCCTCTGAAAACTCCAGGTTACTTCCTTGTGGTGAAAAAGCATTTTATTTCAGGGATGAAGAATTAGTGATATTTGGTGTCCAGAAAGACAGACTGGAAGGAACTGGTAGATACTCACCACATAATATCTTTTTCTTCCTTGGTATTCATCTGCAATAAATTTCTTCAACTTTTTGTAGTTAGATTGTGCTGGATGACAGAAGTCAAGGGGTAATGCTGGAGATGATGTATACCCATAAAATCCTGTGTTATCCCAGTGAGGCTCCCTACATTTTCAACCATAAGACCTCCTTTTAAATTTTCTTACAATTGTTTTACTTATGTGAAGATGATAATAAGAGTTTAAATATTTGATTAGCAATGTTTTGTTCAGAGATTCAGATTCAGACACAGGTCAGTGCAGAGAGAAAAATTGGACCTGAATTATATTCTTAGAACACTATTATACCATGTGGAAAAATAAATATCAGTTAAATAATCACATGTGCACAATGAGAGACTGTAACAATAGAGTTAGACTGAACACAGGGTGATATTTGAGCTAAGTGTAAGAAATGAAGACTAATAATTCAGATAAGCAGCAGGATGCTCTAGGCAATGGGGCAAACACACAAGAGCTTTTGACATGGAAAACAAGATAAAGTCTAAACCGAACTAAACCAAACAAAACTAATGTAGCTACATTTCAACAATGAGCTGGGGCATTATTGACACAGGATCTTGTAACAGCTGATATGCGGGCAAATTATTAGCAATTGTGTCTGACGTGGGGAGGGAGGAATCCCTATGGTTTATAACATTTGTTGGTGTCCATGACAGAAATACTCCAGTCTGTTCTCACTCCCCGCAGGAGATATATGGAGATGTGTATGGATCTGTTTTCCCGGGCAGATAGGAGCTCGCTTCAGCATACCACTGTACATAGGCTGTTCTGCCAAATGCTTTACATATGCCACTTGAAGTTAGATTGCCCCACTTCCTGTTTCAGCCATTCCAGATACTTTTGTGATGACTGCATTCACTTACAGGCTTTCAGAATCCTACCTGCTTAGGACACTCATGAGCTCAATTTAGCATCAACATTTGGCAACCAGGGAGGGGAATTTGGAGTTGATGGGGGAATGTCTTCTTCTTTCTTACAGAGCAGAGGGATAGCAATAATATTTCACAAGCTTCTCACATGGTTAAGCAACCATATTCCTTATAGAATAGTTAACTTATTAAAGACTCTTACGTTAACTCTTGCATTGTGCTTATTTTCCCTTCTTTGTTGCTATTTCCAAAGACCACTGCATTAAAATGTTGATTTAAAATTATCGTAAGGACAGAATTTGTTAGTGTTTGTTGAGAGATGAGATGTGGGTGTGTGAGGGAAACAGACATTTAAGGATGAACTTTTGCTCTTGTCATGGAGAACTTCCAATGCATAGTCTGCAAGGCCATAGGTACAAGTTGTGTTGTAGATGTATCAGCTGAGACTGGGCTCCACAACTCGGCATTTTGATTGGTTGTTGTTTTCTGTAATGATCTCCTGATGTAAAGAGAAGTTTCCTTGATGAGGGGTGAGAATAATTCTTATTTGTTGGTGTGAGGACACTTATTTAGAATGTGGTTAGGGATTGTGCTGATCATGATTATTCATCAAGTGGTAGTCAAAGTTCCTCAAGATTATGACTTCACTAGCCCTGAGGAGTTGGCTGGGTTTGAACAGGTCTTAAGACCAATTAGAGAGATGTTGGTTACTGCCACGTTGTGTGTGCCACTGTTGCACTCTTAGAGTTATTGAGCCATGCTGGTGGTTGTTGTGGTTCTTAAGTGTATCATAGATGGACAGGATTGCTAGTTGCCTTCCTATTTTAGAAGTTTTCATGGTGTCTTTTAGTACCATGAAAGTTAATCTTCAGATTTTCAGGTCAGGTCTAGCTTTGGCTGGGTCCTCTGGGCCCTGTGTGGTCATGTAGGTTTTAATGGGCAGAAACCAACTTAGGATTTGGATATGGTTGGTACAAGGAGGCATTTAGACATCCAAATCATGTTGTTGAAGAGTTTTTTTCCCTTAAGTGTGGACTCATAGGATTGAATCTGATAATGTATTTCCTACTTTGCCTCTGTTGCTGAGATAAAGTACTCTGTGTATTTAGCTTACATTTCTAGATCACAGGTCATCACGGGGGCAGTAAGGTCAGGAACTAAGCAGAATCAGTGAGGGCTGCTGGCTGGCCTACAAGCTTATGCTTCCTTAGCTTTCTTGTGCATCCCAGGACCACCTGCCCAGAAAATGGCATCACCCACATGAACTGGGTCCTCCTACATCAATTAGGAAGTCAAAACAACTCCTCGGACAGACCCACAGACCACTTGAGAAACAATATTAAATTGAGACTTTCTTTTTGTAGGTGATTCTACTGTATCAAGTTGACAGTTAAGCTAGGACAGGTATAAACCAATATTGCCCAACAGAAACACGAGCCAGGAGTCAATAGTGAAAATATTCTTGGAGCCACTTAAATTATTTAAAACAAGTTAAAATATTTTAATAATATGCTTTATGTATCTACAATATTATCTCAGTAGTTAATACAGAAATTATTGAGGTACTTTACTATTTTTCACATTAGGTGCCATCCATATAAGCAAATTATAGAAGTTCAATTCCTAGTGCAACAGTTAAATTAGGACCTTTGATGAGTAATTAGGCAATGAGTAGCTCAAGCTTATAAAGGAAACAATAACAGTAATAACAGATCTTGAGATTGTATGTTCCATCTCTTGCTCATTCATTTTCCTTTGCCCTTTTGCCTTTCTGCCATGGCATGCTACAGCAAGAAGTCCCCACTAGATTCCAGCCCTTCAATCTTGTTCTTCTTAGCATATAGAGCTGGAAAAAAAATCCTCATTCATAATAAATTACCTAGTTGTGATGGCTAGTGCTCCCTGTCAACTTGACAGGATCTGAACCACACTGGTAAGATGTTATCGAGATCAAGTGGTCATACCTGGGAATGATTTATTCAATCTGATTAACTGGGTGGGCTTTCACTCTTTACTGGGATTGAATCTGGAATACATAGAAAGTAGGAACTTGGCTAGCACACAAGCCATTCCAGTCTCCTCTTGACTTGGCTTTCCCATTGTGATTGTTCTTACTTACCCTACAACCCAGCCAAAATAAATTCTTCTGTTCTCAAGTTGCTTTTATTGCCAGGGTATTTTCACTGCACCAAGAAAATTAACTAAGACACCAATTGAAAGGACTCATTATAGCATCACATAATGGACTATGACAATTTTCAAAAAATATTTTCTTTACAAACTTCACATTTGACTAGACACATTTTGTGTGGTCAATATCTAAATTTAGTGCTTATTTACCAAACGACAAAAATACATAGGATGTTCCTCTCATAGACTTTGACAGGGTCATATAGGGAATAAACAAAGGTGGAAGGAATCTAAGGATCGAGCCCCAGGGATTCTAGCATCAAGAGAATCTGAAGAGTTGTTGCAAAGGAGTAGGAAAGAGCAGCTGTGAGGGAGTTGGGAGGGCATGAAGAATGTTATTAATGATTCTACAAGGGAAGAAAATGCCTCAGAGGGTCCAGAATAGATGACCAAGTATCCTAGGAGACAGACAAGAGCTTGGGTATTGATATAGGTAGATAGGCAGGTTAGAGGAAATGAATTTCAAAATGAGTTCTTCCCTTGAAGATAACATAGGATCAGAAGTAACAGAGTTTAGAGAGACCAGGAGGGGGTCAGTCTGGCAGAGGCATAGTCTGGTAGAGCATGGAAATGAATTGATAATGTTAAGTTTTATTTTGATAGGAAGGAGACAAGATATGAAAGTTTCTACAAGGAGTCTAACTTTATAGAGCCCAGAGCGTGAGAAATGGATGGGAAGAATAAGCTGGCGCTGCTGGGCAGCTGTGCTCTTAAATGAGATTAGGAAGGAAGGTGAGGGACTGGTGGAGGGTACAGTGAGAGCCACCTTACCTGATGACAAGTCCTAAGATCTTTAGGGCACAGTGGAGAGTTTATGGCAGTGGGAGGAAGGAGGAGAGATTGTGGTTCTGTGGAGCTGGAGGTAAAATGTTAAGAGTAACAAAAATAGTTGTGAGTGTCTGGTAGGGAGAAGATGAGGAACTCATGACAGCAATGGTCTCCTTGGGAAGACATTTCTCTCTGGCAGTTCATTTGTACACATGAGATTAGGAGTGGGCGTGTGAGGAGGGAGTGGAGCACCTGTCAGAGTGCAAACAGTGATCCTCCAGGGCATCTCATTACAGGCTCTGTGAACGTCAGGGCTTTTGACTCGGAGCCTTTGTCCGTGCCCTGCCAGGTAGCACTGATCTTAGGACTGATGTGTGAGTTAAAATTGCGGTTCATTTGTCAAGGCTCTTATCTCAAAAATCATACATTAGGTCTGTACCTTGGATCCATTTCTTAAATGTATTTCTAATCTTCATTTCAGGGTGACTGGAAATGCAATCTAAAATATCAGTAGCATTAATTTCAGAACTTGATTAAAGTTTGTGAGATTAAAAAGAGAAAATCTGTTTTAGTACTTGTACTCTACTCAGGCTGACAAATTTTATTGCATTTTTTTTTGAAAATGGAGTATCTATGTGCGAACATGCTAAACATTTCCTTGAATTTGATCCAAAGATATCAACGTTTTAAAATGCTGTGACAATTATCATATCAAATAGTTATAGCAAATATGTTCTCTATATTTGACTTTTTTCTTAATAGAGTAAAATAAGGAAAAATATGAACTGAAGTTCTCTTTAAGCTTATAGATTCTAAAGTACTGATTAACCAATTCCAATTGTGATTTTTACAACAACTTATGACTGAATTATTTTAGAATTTTGAATGATAGATTATCAAATTAATGAGTGTTGGAAATTGGAGATACCATGAAGAAATCTATTTTGTAGTACATATTAAATACTGCTTTTAAGGTCAGCATGAAGCATATAGTGTATATGTAATTGTGCTCTTCTTTGGGAATAAAGGTATATAACTTTACTTTTGTGTTAAATTTTATGACAAAATAACTGAACTTTGTGACATTTAATGATATTTATGAACAGAACACATGCATCTAGGGTTAATACTGTCTTTAAGTAATTTGAAAGGAGATGTGGGGGGGCGAGGGGGAGGGAATTCTGTTTTGAGGTGCATATGTGGAGGTAGCTGGAAATGTGTAGACCTGTGTGAGCATGTATGTATTCTTTGGTTACCAAGTCACAAATGATTTCCTTTACACATACAATGAAGGCATATGTACTTTAATAATGTTTTCCTTAAGGTGTTATTAAGTGCTGCATTTGTAGAAAGCAATAGCGAAATCTCTAAGGAAAAATGGCTTTGTTTTGTGCTTATTTCTGTTGCTACAGTTACAACAACTTTTCAGTGTTTTGATCAATGATGTTTATAAAATATCCCATTTTCTATTTTAATGACTTCTAGAACACATGATGGTAGCAAAGTGTTAAAACTGCTTTTTATATTTATTTCTACAAAATTATTTGGAAGGATTTAAGTCTGGGATCCATGACAATTTCTAAGAAAATAGAAACAAGGATATTCTCTCAGTGAGGTAGAAAATTATATTGAATTTAGCATCACAACATAATTTGATTTTTGAAGCTTTCAAACTTGGAAATACTTCTCTTTGCATAGGGGCAGTTTCTTGTTGCTGACTTCCTAATGAAGAGGTGAACTCTGGATACCCTTGGGAGATGCTCACACAAAGAACTGTGACTCTGCTTTTAATTCTCAATTTGGTTTCTTGTTTCTTCTCATTTTTCTTTGTGGAACTTCCTTCCTTCCTTCCTTCCTTCCTTCCTTCCTTCCTTCCTTCCTTCCTTCCTTCCTTCCTTCCGTTCTTTTTCTTTTTTTCTTATTTTGCGTTAGAAAGAACCTGCAAAGAATTCTTAGAATTAGTACCTGGATGCAATCACATAGCTTCACGACGCGCATCTGGATCACACTGTATCTTTGAAACGGATGGGTACAGGATGAGGATGCTAATCAAACAGGAGGTTTATTGCCTTTTCTGTAATTGGGTTTCTTATGTGAAAACTTTTGATACAGTCTTAAATATGGACATTATTATAAGAGTTTAGAAAAAAATCTATTAATTTTTTAACCCTCTTTCTTCTAGTAATTCTAATTTTATTAGCCCAGAAAATCCCAGAACAAAGTGCTTGCAAATTGTCTGATTACACTTGCTCCATGATTTACACAGGTTGGGAAGAGTTAAGAACTTTGTCTAGTGTTTTACAAGGGGTTAATGTCACAGCATGAGTTTTATATATGAGTAATTAATATCAGCTCTTCTGAGGAAGTAAAATGGTAGTTTCTTGGATATGGTTTCTTATTTGTAGAGACAGCCTTCTTTCATGAAGGATGCTGGCCTCACTGGCTCCTTGGTTTTGGGATGATTGCCTCCAGATTTTGTAGAGTCTAAGTTTCTACTGTTTGTCACCATGTTACCAGCAAACTTGTCATAACAGGCATAGGGTACTAGTTCAGTAGAGTTTCAAAAGTAAACTTCAGTTTTAGATTTGACTTTTTAAACATATTTTCTTTGTCAGGGTGATTGTAGAACCATTACCAATGGGCCAATGATTTCAACCTTTACTTCCCAATCATGTTTTGTGCTACAGCTATACTGAGTGCCTAGTTGGGGTTACGAGGGATGTAGAATTTTAGGATAGCAGAAATGACCTCTTTTCCTCAAAAGTATAGACAGTAGAGGGGGGCTTGAAAGGAGGTAGCAAACAAGATTATAATAAATAATATCACACCTTAAGCCCCTGAATTTGGAACCAGTTGAATTGGGAGCATAGAGAGCTGAAAATGTTTGCTTTATTATAGAAACAGAAGAGAGAGTGTGGTTTGGACAGGTGGCTCTATGGCTTGTACACGGCCTCCTCACTGTAGGCTGGTTGGGTTTATAGTCTCATTAACCAGTCCATTTGTCTATCTGCTAGATCGCATCCCCTTTTCTCCTTTTTTTTTTTTTGTAGGAAGAGAGAGTATATAAATAGGCATTTGCTACAGGTTGTATAAATTCCTAATTAAAAGGCCATCATGCAAAGAGTAACTACTTACAGGCACTGGAGATTTGTCTGTGATTGCAGGTTACTTATATTTTAGGGAGTTTGGAAAAGGAGTATCCATAATCTGGTTGTTAAGGTCATTAAATCTTTTACTGAATGACAGATAAATTTCCTCGAGGCAATGCTGGACACTTTGGGAGGGTCAAAGAATGCATGCTGTAAAGCACTTCTCTCAGTGACTTATTTGTAGCTGAGAACCCGTAATCATCCTGTCCTACTGTGGGGAATTTTTCAGCCACACCATTAACATTTATAACCTCTCATACAAAAATTTCATTAAATGCTAATTGGTAAATCATGAAATGTTAACTTTTAATATTTGAAACTGAATTTATTAGGATTTTAGTTGTCAGTACAGAAAAATACTCTACTGAGAATTTTGTATGTTTATATAAAAATAAGCAGGGCTAAATTAATTGATTTTTCTTTTTTTATTAATTTTTAAAGTTAGCATAGTATATTAGCCAAATATCAACATAATAGATCCCATTATTTCATTTCCATAAATTGGTGTCATACAGTGTTCTGTTTCTACTAATTTTGATATAGGATTCTCAGACACATTTGAAAATCAAAGCATGTTTCTTTGATTCCCTCTTCTCTGCAGTTCAGAGTAATTAAACTTTCTTCCTTCCAGGTAATTTTAACGACATGGTCAGACCTTAGGTCCTCATAGTAAGATAAAGTTCTGACCGTTGAGATACCTTATAACAGAGCCTGCAGACAAGGGTGGCTTTGGGGCAATATGTTGAATGAGACACACAACCTTAAGCAGGCCATCTTCTCGTGAGGTAGGGGATCAAATAGTTTAGCACCTATTGTGTTAAATAGGAGTGTTCTTGAATGTATAAGAATATAAGAATTAGCTTCTAATTTTGTAATTTAGAAAATACAGTAGAAAATAGTGCTGTTATTAAACAGTTAATTGTTTTTTGTTAGTTATCATTATTATTGACAAATCTTGGCCAGCCAGTATGCATATACACTTCTTGCTTCTTCCTCCTGATGAGGTTGCTTATTTATACCCTGTTACACTTAGTTTATAACAGACTATACTAGAGTAAGTTACTTTCTTCAGGCTAAATATACCTTCAGAGGAAAAGAAACCCTTTCTGGTCGTGCTCTACAGCAGAGGGTTGATGCAGCAAGCAGCAGAGGTTCTGCTTGGGAAGTAGCTTTGCATGCTGTCCATCAACCGTCTTCTTAAACAAATGGGTGAGGAAAGTGCTCAGAGCCATTTGGGAGCAGTGCCAGGTATCCTTGATTAGCTGCAAGGATTCTTCCACAAGTTTAGTTTACATTTCCTGCTATGAAGTCATCCTTTTGGGCCCAGGGACCTTACTTACCTTGTTTGCATTCATACTCCAATGGCTAATTAGCAGAATTATAGTCTCACTGAGAAACTAATATTCTAGACATTATTAAAGGTAGTCTGTTAATATGTTTACCAGTGTAACAGAATGCCTTAAAATCAACTTAAAGCAGAAAAGACTTACAGTTCAGAGGTTTAACTTACGGTGGCTGTTTCAGGAGTTAACCCATGGTGGCTGTTTCAGAGGTTAACACATGGTAGTTGTTTCAGAGGCTAACCCACAGTGGCTGTTTCGCGCTTGTTTCAGGGTTAACCCCATGGTGGCTGTTTCAGGGGTTAACACATGGTGGCCATTTTATAGGTTTAACCCATGGTGAGCATTTCAGGGGTTAAACCCATGGTGGCTGTTTCAGGGGTTAACACATGGTGGTAGTTTCAGGGGTTAAGAGTGGTAGCCATTTCAGGGGTTAACCTGGTTTCAGGGGTTAACCCGTGGAGACTGTTTCAGAGGTTAACCCACGGTGTCTGGTTCCCTTGTGTTGTGGGGCTTGTGGTTAGTCAGGGACATGTGGAAAAAAAATTCATGAGACAGCGATGCTCTCTGCAAGGCTGTCAAAACACATGTGGATAGGAAGCACCTGGACAAAAATATACCTGACCAAGACCTCAGTATATTGCCATTCTCCAACTGGAACCTTCCTTCCAAAGCTCCATCACCTTCCCATGGTCCTTTCTGATTTTGACTCTATAATTGGATTAAAGCATTGATTGGACAAGAGCTCACATAGTCTAATTACGTTCCCATATAGCCTCATATGCACATCAAAGCATGTGCTTTACTGATCCTTTAGGCAATTCATAATTCAATCAAAATGGCAATAATTATTAATTATCAGAGAGAGGATGAGATCCCCGAGTTTCATGTTAGACTGTGTATGACAGTTACTACACAGACTCAAGAGAAGCATTCTGACCACTCTTTGGTATAAAACAGCTGTCATCTGATCTATTCAGCACTGAAGTACGTATTTGTGTCTCTGCCCTTCGTGGATGCTTCCAACATGATTCTATCACAGCATGTGTTTTCTGGCATTTCTTCTAAATACCAAGAAACTGGAATCCAAGGACGTATTAGTGCCTGAAGTCTGTAATGTGCTACATTGGTCTTCCCTTGTCTGAGTTGGCGTGGTTCTGAAGCTGCCTCAGAATCAGCCTTTGAAGCAGCCCATTGTAAAATTCTCCTGATTTTGGTCTCAGTGTTATAAATGAATCAAAACTTTATTTTGGGTATTCTTTTCAACTTTTTCAGAAGCCCAATGAATGCTTTGCTTTTTTTTTAGTGATGACAGGTCTGAAAAATCTCTTATGTAATGACTGTCTCAAACACATTTTATTATTGCCACACATTTGATAGGCACCCAATGTGACCAAGTTAGTGGAAGAGTCTAACAACTTTTGTGGTTTACAGCCATACTTTACTACTATATTTTTTAAGTACTGTCCAAAGATAGAGTGAAATATTTGATTAATAACCTTGCACATTAGTGACCTTTACTTTTGTATTTCTCTATGAAACTTGCTTTTATTCTACCTTAGTTTGGCCTAGAAAACTGAGCTACTGCTCGCTGCTTGGAGTCTATTTTATTTTTCTTAAGGAAGACAAGCTTTCAGAAGAGATGTAGCATTGAAAGCGATATTGTTCTTAGGTAACATGATAGCTATGCACGCACTCCCTTGTGTGCTACAGTACTTGAACTTTCCTGGTTCTTCTAACAATGCTCCCAAATGGCAGAGTCATTTTCAGTAGGTCCTCACAGAAGTGGCCTGTGGGTCTGGAGAAAGCATAGCAGGAGTGCTGATGTTTGAGAAGATGCCAGTGTGGTGGTAGTGTGGTAGTGTGGTAGGACACACACACACACACACACACACACACAGATGAATTTCAAAAATTTTATCAGAAAAGATATAAAAATGTTTGCCTCTGTGTATGTGGTGTTGTATGTTATGGTTCTATGGATTGGAGAGATCAAGAAGTCCTAGGAAACTCACTTTAAAGGGTAGAGTATTAGCTTTGGGATAAATTCTGACAGACATTTTGTTTTTCTCCTTTATTGTGAAAATGATGGCTTTTTCTCATTGTGTCCTGAGAGTCTTCTATCAGCCCAGTGTTTATTCACGGGACATAGACTGTTTTTCTCATTGTGTCTGAGAGTCTTCTATCAGCCCAGTGTTTATTCATGGGAACATAGACTGTTTCCTTGAATGGGAGGAGCAGCAGGGATGTGGCGGAGATAGATTTTCTGAAAAGGAGGTGAGGGTGCAGTTTCCTTACTAGCCAAACAGTAGCTACCTGCCCTAAATGGCCATAAAGGTGCTTCCATGTTTCTGGTCAGGGTCTGAGATGGAACTGCTCTGAGTTGCTAGAACTTAGGAAAGAGACTCTTTAAAATTCTAGGACTCACTGCGAGGCCTTGGGTTTCTATTGCCCAGGGCATTTCTTGCCTGATCTTTAACTTTCAAAAATTTTAAACTTGTTTACTGGAATGCAGGTTTGTTTAGATCTGCTGCTGATTTTATTTGTGAGACTAACTACATTTAGATAGTTTTAGGACTTTCACAATAAAATCAAGTGAGTAACTTTTTTAGTCATTTATTTTCTTTAGAAATGTAATAATATAGATCATTAGACTTTGATGAACTTTTCTAGAATAAACTCTCAAATTATTGATTTTATCAATTATAACAATTTTACTTGTAGCAGGAATTATTATGATTTAATAAATAAAATAAGAAATTATACATTTTTTGTGGCTTGCCATTGATTTTTTAAAATATGGAGTGAATTTCAGACATTACTTATTTTTGCATTTGTAGTCATGAAATAAACATGCATTTTAGGAAAAACCAAAAGGTTTCTTCTGTAGCAGTAGAGGAGGGGGAGTAGCAATAAGCTGTGGAACATGAGTATTCAGACCAGGGTAGCATTCGATACATGCATGATAACTGAAATCTAATGAACTGTGGCCCTTTATAAAGTCTTTGCACCTACTTGGAAGGAACCTAGTACTTAAGGACCAAACTCAAATGTTAAGGTCAATTTTTCTTCTTGTATAATTCTGGCTAAATTATTCAATATATTGGATGCTCAGTTTTTATAATGTAATACCTATTTTTTATGTTGCTACAAAGACCAAAGAAATCTGTGTGAAAACACAGTTGAATAATAAAATATTGGACATGTTACTGATGGCTCCTCAGGGACTCCTGAGCACATATGTACTATGCAGAAAAGCCTGTGGGTCTTCTATCCATGGAACACTGTTGTGAAAAGAGAATTGTCTTAGAAATATACATGGGCTTTGTGAGCTCCTTTCTTTGTTACTTCTGCCCACTAGGTGGAGAATCTAAAGATCAGTATAGAGTGTTTATCCAAAACCTGTCTGAAAATGAATGTTCTAGTGCTTATACAACCCATGTTTAGAATACATTAGACTCAAGTATACTACAGAGCTTCAGCCCTTAGTGGATCTTGAAGCTTTAAAGTATTAATAAAAACTGAACTTCTTAATAAACTTCCTAGGGAACAACTGAAATGAATATTTCTGCTTTCAAGTTTCCTGGTGTCAGGGTCCATCCTCAATGGATTTGTATGTTCCAGGATGAGGTCATGAGGATTAGAAATATTAGGCAAGAAGAACAGAAATGAGAAACAAATACAGAAACACGGAGACATAGGATAGTATCAGAGGGCAATCCAGTGAATATTGAATACATCCATGTTTATGTCTTATGATTTTTAAGTACCCCAATCCTAAAAAGGGGAAGAAAGCAAAAGACATTTTATTATGATACAAGGAACAAACAAAGTGATTACATATTCCTTTCTTTTTAATTTATTTAATAAAGCCTGTGCCTGTGCCATGAGACAGATAACCGTGCCTGGCTTAGGTGAACTTCTTCCACTTTCCAGACTTACCCATCAATGGTACATACATTCTGTCATGTATACCCTGTAGATTGCCTGGAGGGAAAAAGATCTTACCCATTATTGACTACCAGTGTCTATAAATAAAAGGTTATGGGAAGGTGCTCAGCTAGGTACTATGTACCTCTGGGTCAACTTTCCATCCAGCTCCAAAGTAAAAAGGACTCACTAAGGTCTGGATGTTTGTGCAATAGGTCCACCAAGAAGCTGGGAATTGCCAACCATCACTACGATCTTCCTTGCTATCTCAGACTGCATGACATTAGAGGGTCAGGAACCTCACTCTGACTCTTTTGTGGGTACACCAGCAGCTATGCTGATATCAGAGCTGCCATCCTTCTGCTTCACACACTGGATCAACCATCCCAGAAGCCATCATGCCTCATTCTCCTCCTGTGAAAAAAATATAAACATACCCTCAATCCATACTAAAACAGGGTCGAGTCCTTTCCATAATCCAGTGCAAGGGGTCTTTCCACTTTGCTTTAGTGATGTTCACTCTGGTTCCATCATGTCAAAATCTATCTGTGGAAAATTGTTCATGGGTTTCTACATTCAAGAAATTTAGTGTAAAAAGGGCTTGATTTAAGGCAATTGTGGAAACTGATAGTATAATTCCCCCATTTTTATCTTTGGAAGTTGTGTTTTTAAGGAGCCATGGGCATTCTCCACAATTAGTTGTCCTTGAGGATTATAAGGAATGCCTGTTTTATGTTCAATACTCCATTGGGAAGAAAATTGCTGAAATGCTTAACTAATATTTCCATCCACATTATCAATATTTACAATTTTAGGGATTCCCATATATGAAAAATACTTTAAGCATGAATTATTCTTGCTTAATGTCTTCTCCAGTCTATGAAGAGACCATTAAGAAGTCCGAATATGTATCAATTGTCACATGCACATATCTTAAATTTAAAAATTCTGCACTATGAGTAACATTCATTTGCCATAAATGATTAGGAAGCCTCGAGGATTTACTTCCAGATGAGGTACAGATCAACACTGTGGGCATATGTCACATTGCTTAACAATCTCTTGAGCATTTTCTCTTGTTAATCCAATTTTTTTTAAACTTTCATTCTTTTGATGATGTAAAGCATGTCATCACTGAGCATGCTCAGCCTGAGATAACGTGATCAACTGAGTAAGTTTATCAGCTAAAGCATTACCTTCAGCCAATGAACCAGGAAGATTTGAATGTATCCTAATGTGACCCACAAACCATGGCAATTTTCTTTGACATATGACACCTTTAATTTGCTGGAACAGCATCTTAACCTGATTAACACTAGTACTGATTCATGGAACTGTTTATATAGCCTGAAGAGCTTTAAGGATGTACTGACTGTCAGTATGTAAATTAAAACCCTTATTTACAAAAAGCTGAAATACTACAGCAACAGCTCCCAGCTCAATTATTTGAGCTGAAGACATATTTGTTTGCATTACATATCCTTTACCATCAACAACATATACTGTTCTTCTGTTGGAAAAACCATCTGTAAAAACTAATATAGCATCCTTTAAGGGATCTTTCATTACAATTTTTGGGAAAATAAAGAAATGTAGTTATGTGAATTGTGGCAACTGATCAACCAGAAAAAGATTTTCAATTTGGTGTATAAATTGAGCAAATGAATTGCCGAAGAATCATTATTTTGAAATAACCAATCAATCTGTTACTTAGTGTAAGGACCATTGATCATATTAGGTTCCCTACCAAAATATCGTCTAGATTCCATCTGGCTTTTCTGTATTATACAAGCTACTGCTTCAAAATAAGGGTTTAATACCTTAACTGGTAAAAAGGGAAGGTTTATCCATAAAAGGACTGATTTGCCATAATACTGCTATGGGAATAAATTTTTTAGGTAATATATATATACTTTCCAAAGTTGATCATAATTAATATTTTACCTTCTGTTTCCATGTTACATATTCTACCTGTTGCAGTACTTGTCTAGCAGTGTCTATAAGGTGTCTGATGGAATTTGGGTCACTGCTCCCCTTAAGAATTTCATTAATGGCTCTAGGTCTCCCATGAAGAATTTTAAATAAGGTCTCAGCCACTAAATATTTCCTAACAATCTCTGAAAATCAGAGTCTGTAAGCTATCCTTCCTGATTTCCAATTTCTGAGGTTTAATTTCTTTAGGATATAACATACAACCTAAATATTGAAAAGGTGTGTGCCTTTGCACTTTCTTTGTGGCAATAAATAACCATGCATGGGTAAGACTCTGCTAGAGTTTTCCATATGTCTCAATCAAAGCTCCTCCATTGTTTATGGGTAAGAAAGATATCATCCATATAATGGAAAATATAAACTTGTGGAAATTGATCTCTAACGTTAGTATAGCCTGAGCCACAAATTTCTGGCCTAACATAGCACTGTTTTCCACATCCTGAGGCAAGATGCTTCAATGATATCTCCTCACTGGCTCTTTGAAATTAACTGATGAAATACTAAGTGCAAATTTTTGACAATCTTATGGTGCCAAACTGATGGCATAAAAACAATCTTAAATCTAAAATAATCTTAAAGGTAGATTTTGGTATAGCTGTAGGAGAAGGCAACCTAGGTTATAAAGCTCCCATTGGCTGCATGGCCTTGTTAATCTCTCTTGAATCTTGTATCAACTTTCACCTTTAATCACCTTTAATCCTAGCACTCAGGAGGCAAAGGCAGGTGAGTCTTTGTGAATTAGAGGTGAGCCTGGTCTAAAAGAGCTAGATTCAGGACAGGCCTCAAATCTACACAGAGAAATTCTGTCTCAAAAAACAAAAACAAAGAAACAAACAAACAAAAAAACGAATGAACATAAATAGGAGAATTCCATGGGGAACTGGAGGGTGTAATTGTTGTTCTTTTGCCACGGGTAGAGAAAAGACATGAGACACAAACGAACCCTCGCAATTTATTAGGAGGGGCGTGCTCATGGGCCGAGGAAAATGTGAGGAAAGGGGAAGAAGAGAGAGGGGGGAATGGCACATCTGGCTTTTAAAGGCTGCCTTGCACATGTGCGGGGATGGGTTGTGTATGTATGTCAGATGCTGGTGATGCAGATGGCGGGCGACCCACGCCTTCCACATGCGCACAGGGGTAGAGGTAGCCACGCATGCGCGCACATGGGTCACACCCCCAAGAGGCTACCTTTGGGACCCAGGAGTGCAGCCTTACAGGTGGCCAGATGACTACAGTAATGTGACCATTATCCAGCTTTTTCTGCACTAACTGCTGGGTAGCTTACATTTTTTTCTTCTGTTAGAGGCCACTGATTTACCCTTACAGGCTCATCACTTTTCCAAATAATTGGGTCTGCATGCATTGTAGACTTTTCAGTGACCTCTTCTAAAAATGCCCTAATTCTTCCCTGGGAGACCTTTTTCTAGGTATGATAAGATCAATACTTCCCTCATTCTCCTTGCCCAGCCTTTGATTGGGCAACAACCCTTGCTGGAACATTTTATTAGCAATAGCTTGTTGGAGGAATATAAATATATGCTCATTCAGGCCATAATGTCTTGATACACAAATTTACAGGTAATGAGGAACAATGTTTGGCTTAAAATTTCCTGCATGACCCTCTCCATCTATCCAGTAAAGTTCATTGCTGCTGTGTTCAGGATTCTGAGTTTGACCAATCTCTTGTAACTGTGTGAAATAGTCTCCGTTTTAGTCTACTTTCAAAGCCATTGACTGCAGTTATACAGAAATATCTGCACCAGTATCCAGAAGATCAGAAAAGCTTTTCCATTTATAAACAAAGTGAGGTCTGGTCAACTGTGGACCCATGGTTTGTTGCCAATGGGCATCAGATGAACCAAATCCAGCTTCTCCTCTCTCACTTCCCTTAACTTGATTTCTAGTTTGCACTTTAAGGAAGTAAAATTAATTGTGCAAGCCTCTGGCCTGTCTTTACCACAGAAATTCCATTAAGAGAGTGAGTCATAACCTTGTTTCCTCCTTCAAAATCAACATCAGTGACTCCAGGATCAACTACTATCCCTTGCATAGTAGCGCTACTTCTCCCCAATAATAATCCTTCAGTGCCTTCTGGTAAAGGTCCATAAACTCTAGTGGGGGAGAGTCTGCATCCTCATTTCAGGAGTTAAAACTGTGTAGATGGAAGAGCCTAGGGTTGCTCTGTAAAGGTCCTGAAAATGGATTTCCTTGTGGAAGAACAGACTGCTGGATCACCCCATAGATTTGTCTCAGGGCCTGAGGTGGGGCCCCTCTGCTCATTAAGCAGGGGATTCCCTTGGGTATCTCTCTTTGATCTGTCTTCATTAGTCCAATGTGTTTCTTCCTTGTCCTTGGGATTACTCTCCTATCAGGACACTGCTTGATCTGATGTTCCATAAGACTATACCTGAAGCATCTTCCAAGAGACCCTGCAGCCCTCCTTCTCTCGGGGCCTTGATTTCTTTGTTGGTAGAGAACATCTTTAACTTTCTTTCCCTGTAAAGCAGCAGTTAGAGATAGATATAAACAAATCTCAATATAATCAGAGATGTCACCTTCCTTTCTAAAATGCCTTGAAGCATCTTTACATAAAGCATTAGCATTTCCAAAGGCTAGATGTCTGCATCATCCTAGAGACAAATTCCTGAAAAACTCATTAGGTCCCTGTCTTATATTAGACAAGTCCTCATTCTGCTCTTTAGAAGATGCAAATTTATTCCAGGCCTTTTTGGCACCTGCATTAATTTAGGCATATGCTGCTGTATCAAAGTTTAACTGCGATCTGTCCCTGTAAAAGTCCCTCACCTACAAGCATTTCCTAGGAAATAGGAACCTGTTGGGCCTTATTTCTCTCAGCTGTGGCCTGACATTGTTCTGAAACTCAGTTTTCCACAAGGGATAGTCTCCCCCTGACCAGCAAGTTTTGGCCAACAGATTACAATCCCCCAGGGGCACAGTTTGTTCACAAGCTGTTTTTAAATTCTTTGAGTAACTTGAATGAGATTGGCATATGCACCCTCACTAGATTTCCCTGAGCATCTCTTCCCTCCATTCCAGGAAGCATTTGAGTTCTCAAAACACTAAGTAACCACATGTTAGATCAAGATACTTTTGTTAGTAGCCACACATTAAGTCAAATCTGCTGTTAATAACCTTGAAGGAGCAAGACTAGGCCTGAACTCTCTGACCTTTAGTTAAGGCAGAACGCTCCACTTCTGTGGGCTCCAACATCTTGGAAAATAGGTTTTTCCACAGAACCATCATAATTAAGAATAGGATCAAGTTCTGGTCTCTATTTTGAAAACCTTGGTTCTGAGCCTGCCAGGATTCAAGGATCTGGTCAGCTTTCATGCTGAAGCTTTGTCACTGGCTGCAAATGAGTCAAATCCCTCTTTTGTCTAGTTGCTGACACCATTGGCAAGTCTGCATGCTGATAAAAACAGGAAGCATGCCAAACCCACTTGAGGACCAAGTGCAAATCACGATTTGTTGTGCATCCTTTGTCCACTCATGGAGATGCATTTCAGTTGTGGAAAAATACCACTCCTAATGTGAGACATGAAAGTGTGTCAAGATATTTGAGGTGTTTTACGTAAAACAAACAATGATATGAAAGGTGAGAAAACTGAATTGTTGAGAAAATGACAATGAAGTAATCATTTCAAATAGCTGTTTTCCTCTCTTGAAAATGATACTAATAAAAAATTTGCATTTCTTTAAATCCTTTTTGTTAGTGATAATATCCCTTTCCTTATTTCTTAAAAGGCAATTATCACATAAAATGGTTTATGATAGATGTGTTACTGCTTCCCTGGCATTTGGTATCAAGATTTTTATTGGCATACTTATCTTTCCCCTAATCACCTGACATTATATTTACACTGTAACAAAATCTAGTAGAGGTGGCACTTAAATCTCCAAGTTCTTGTCTGTGGTAAGAAGCAATTTTAAAGTTTTTTGTCTACTTTTTTTTCCAAAACAATTTAAGATGCAGTAAAGGTTTCAAAGTATACTTGGAAGTTTCAAAGAAGAAAATAACATTTGATTTTGGTGGTAGGCAGCCTTACAATAACTAGCCCAGGATCAGAAGACCCTTAGGAGTGAGACTAGCACCATCTTAGTTTTTTTTTCTATTTTCTTTTTTTTTTATTTTTTCCATTCAAAAACATAATTAAATAAATAAAATTTTTTACATTTCTTCCCCTTCTTCCGGTCCCCTCCCGCTACCTCCCACCTCTCCTCCCTCCCCCTTATCCTTAAAAGAGGGCATGGTGCCCTGCCCTGTTGGAAGTCCAAGGCCCAGCCCCCTCCCGACCAGCCTAGGAAGGTGTGCATCCAAAAAGACTCGGTTCCCAAAAAGATAATACATGCAGAAGAGATAGGTACTGGTGTCATTGTTGATGGCTTCTCCATCCGCCCCCTTTCGCCGCCACAATCAGAGAGTCTGGTTTGATCCTATGCTCATTCAGTCCCAGTCCATCTGGATTGGTGAGTTCCCATTAGTTCAGGCACACTGTCTCGGTAGGTGGACCAGCCCCTCAGGGTCCTATCTTCCTTACTCATCTTCTCCCACCTTCTGCTCTTCAACTGCACCTTGGGAGCCCAATCCATTGCTCTGATGTGAATGTGGGTCTCTGTCTCTATCTCCATCCATCGGATGAAATTTCTGTTCCTGTGGATTTCGCTGTCTCAGGTCTGCTCTGGCCCAGGTCGCTGGCTCAGTCCTGGTCTGCCAATATCCCTGGAGTTGATCCACTCCCACTCGCATGGAGCTTGCTTTCTCAGGCCCATTCCGGCCAAGG